>JAMKCH010002849.1:0-229607 GCA_023653785.1 Ophioderma brevispina | reverse complement strand
TTTATAATGAAGAGCCCCGTTTCAACTTTAAAGCAGGAGCGGTCTATTTTTATTTCTGGTTACTTTTTTTAATGCGACGTTCAATGGCATATCGAGGGAAATTTACTATGGGAAACCTTCGTCATTTCATTTCATGATACGTATGCCTGGTATGAAAAGTGTTTGTTATTTTTTTTTAATTCTGAAGAGCCTTGATGTCACTAGGTAATGATAAAGCGTACATCATATCTAAAATAGTTGATATGATTCTGAATATTCTATTATGTCTGTGCATAAGCGGAAATCCAAAGGTTGCTTTGGATTAACGTCTACTTTTGTCAAATGTTAAGGTTCGGTACATCCATCCTTCAATATATTCCAAATCCAAATTCTGTAGCATTCAAACTAATCACTCTTTTCCCGCGCATACTATGACTTCATCCATAAATTTATTCTGTCCCCCGTGCCCCCCCCCTCCCTTTGAGATATACCAATACCATTAAATTAAAATTTAATTTCGAAAGCAAAGAATAAACCTGTTAAAATATCGGCCTTTCTCTTAATCTCTTCCAGAAAGTATGCATTTGCCAAGTGCCCGCCATTGTTGCCACATTCTTATTTTAACTTCTGACAAAATGTTCACCGCCTCCTCGTGGACATTTTGTGAGAAAGCTTTGACCTGGACAGTAGTCAATTATCCACCGTCATTAAATGTCCTGGAAAAATAATCAATTTTAATATTTTTAAAAAAATATTGTTGTTTTCTTGAAAAAAAATAATTTCAATTCAGTATACGATCCCAAATTTTATATAGTTAAATGTGAGTTTCAAATTCCTTAGTATAATTGTCCCAGAATAATAAAGTCCGAGTAACTTTATATGAAACAAAAAAGGGATGAATTTAGTATTCTGCCACCACTTAAAATTCCGCACCTTTAACATCGGTTTATTCCGTTTACGTTGCCGAATTCGTAGCCTGTGCAGAATACTAATTCTTTCCAAAAAAGAGAGTCCGATCCTTGACAAACGGTCCTGTAAATAATCCACTCATATGAGCTCTCTGATAAGATATTTACCTTCATCAATAGAAATTTAACTCTATTTGAAGTTATATTTCTGCACACTGTATATTCAAAGAACCTTTTCCCCCATTAATCCTGAGGTCATTGTCAGACGACTCCTCCGCAATGTCTCCGCTATGCACCATATCCATTTCCCTCGCATTCTGTCTTCTTAGAATAGGATGTATAGCTTTCAACTAAATTATCTTAAGAGGATTTTGTCATTTTTAATAATTAAACCGTTACATATGACCAAAGGAATGTTTTTAATTAGCTTAAAAGAATCCGACACTAGTTTTCGGAGTTATCTTTCTCTGTAACAGGATAGATAATTATGAATCTGAAATTTCATTCTATTTCTAATTCTAACTTTTGATTTTTTTAATAAGTAGCCATTTCGCAAATTTATGGATTCATCGAACATTGGCATTATTTAATCTTCTTTTTTGACATTTGACTAATTCACAATGATCATCGTCATTTATATTTTACAGTGTAAGACGAAAGCGTAAACACAAACTTGATTCCATTCAAATCTTATTTTCCCCAATTGAAAGTTTATTCAGATTGTTTAAAAATTGCCTAAAATCTCCGAAAAAGTGTTTTTTAAAGAAATAACTCGCAACTGAATGAGAGCTGAACAGCAAAAAGATCAAATGATGTATTTTTAAAACGAATTCAATAGGATGACATAAAAAAAATCAAAGGATTAATTTTAACGAGTTCAATAAGTTAGATGTAAAAAGCTCAATTCCGTATCCGATGACGTTTTGCATCGTAAATTCTCATAGGTTATTTTATTCAAATGAACAATTTACAAAAGCTAATAAAACATCAATGCCTGAAAATTACGCTCGTAAGAATTGCTAAATATCCGATGATTGTTTGTAATTTGTGTCGATTTGGCCGATTGAAGTTGCAAGAGCAATCTGATGTTTGAGAATGAAGGACACCCTCTTTTCAAAATTGAATATAGAACGTTGATGATACTTTATTGGTTCGATCCTAAGTGCAACTCTACCTCCAAAACTTCTACTGTATGTTCAAAATCAATCAATTTGCAACATTTAAATATGGATTTTGGTTACAATCATGTAGTATTCTGCTTTCCGGGTCCGCCGCTCATCTGCCGGATGAGTGCAGATGTTGTATAACTGCTGTTTGCTGTTAATATGTTGAACGAAAATAATGTTCATTTTATTTATAACACATGTTCAAGTGTACTTATGAAAGCGCTGTACTACACGTTTTATGTAAATGTGCACGTAAGGGATTATTCCTTCTAACTCTCTCTACCCACAATGCACATTTAATTTTAGCATGTGTAGTCATGAACTGAGAAAATTGTCAATGTCGCTTCAGCTGGTATCACATGACGGTTCTTGCTAGACGTTGGCACGATCCCCATAATGCATCTCGTTGGGCCCATTTCCATTTTAAATCAAGATTTTAGCTGTCAATTTTTGCATCATCTGAGTCAATTATAAAGCATCATAAATATTTTTATTGTATCCAATGGCATGCAACAAGGGTATTTCACAAATACTGTTGAATCCATAAGTTGCTGTTATTATCTAATTACCTGTTTTGGGCAGCCCATTTTGGGGGACATTAACATGGTTAAGCCCATGCTGGTCCAGCAGCTTGGGGGCGCTTTTCGTATAAATACAGCCTTCTCGGCTGCTGACCTATCATTATCTAAACTGAATGAAGAGCAAAATTTTAAACTTGAATCTTGTGGCTATTCAAATTTAATGGCTTTAATCGTGAAGAAAACATTGTATTTGTTTCAAAACGTTCTGTACAAAGACAGTTTATTAAAAACTCCTCTCAAATGTCCTAAATTATGACGGAAAACACTGTATCTGCTACATTTATTTGGAACAAATGTCAAGAAATGCTTCAAAAGAGTTCTGGGACGATTTGTATTGGATTTTGCGGCTTTATTCGTGCAGTAAAACACGTTGCAAAACGAAGAGAGATTAACAATTACTTATAATGGCACATATAGCTCTGAAACTATTATTCTTATTGTGTTTGAACGAATAAGATCATAGCAGCCGCATTCTTTAATCAGAGGTCATTTGTCCCTTTTTAAATATAACTTCTTATCCTCGTTTAAACAAATTAATTAGTGCCAAAAAAGGGTTTTGACCTAAACAATTGCAACAGAACACTGTTTGTCTTCCTGGGATATTATTTTCAGAGTCTCAGATTTTGAAGAAACCTGCTCAAATGTTTGTCTGGTCCATATCCTTAACTGAATGGCATATTCCCTGCTTTTGACATTAGTATGTAAATTAGATGATAAAGCATTCATGACCTCCCATGGTATATGTAATGACTTGAACCTTTGATCCGCTATTACATGACCAAATGGGCGAAATTGAGTGCAAGTTTGGTTTTTGGAGACCTATTGAAGAATTTGGGACCATTTTGAAGAATCGGGAGCATTCTAACAACATACCCAGGAAGACCTTGAACCCTTTATTGCCCTGTAACTATTAAACTATAACCCGCAGATAGTATACAATATTGCAATGCCAAGAGTGTATGATAGTAAACAATATATCTGATGTCAATTTTGAGCTTTCCAATTTCAACGAGGCACAGCCGAAGTGGAATGGAATAGTCACAATTTGACCGAATGATTATTTTTTACTATTGCACGAATATGGCATTCAATATTTGTTTTATATCATGATATCATGATTATATTTTTCAAGCCATGTATAGTAAAACTATCAAATGGCTCAAATCACTATATCTGATATAAAAACAAACTATACATTCTTAATCCTTAGGGCATCGCCAAATGTTGTATATAGATTTCAGTATATTAATGTATAGACCATTGTACCATTTGACCGCTAAGTACAATGACCAAATGGCTAATGATGCATATATTAACTGAACCCACAGATAGAACAAACTATACATTCTCATCCTAGACATAGCCAAATATGGAATTAGATTTTTAGTATAATTATTTCCCCTGTACAAATCTTCCCCCATGCAAATTTTTGTTCCCGCTACTGGTTCTTCTCTCATCATTTCTAAGTATAATCAACACAAACTTGTTTCTGTTGCAATTATTTTGAGTCAAGCCATTATTTTTATTTTCATTGCACTAAATCCTTGAAGTTTGGCACGTTGAGCTTGCTTCTTACTTATCTTCACTGTAATCATTAAGTGTTAACTTTGCGTCCCTCCCATTGCTTCTTTTGTCAACTGGTGAGTAATCCTTCGACAATAACTTGAAGGAAACGGGGGCGCTTGTTGTAGACACTGCTTGATGAATAGAGTTATGTTCCTTCCCCCAAATATCAAAATCCCTTGATGGATTTGCTCATGTGTGAGTCATGGCTTATAAGTTGCTGAACACTTGATTCAGCATGACTTTTTCATACCCAGAAAGGATGGTCAAGTCCTATCATTTGCGCACTACCCTTTAACAATCTTTCCTATTTTTCTTATGTAATCATAGGTATCATTTGACCAGTAGTATGTCAATCTGGAGGCACTTTTGGATAGAATTAAAAGTTCACATTTTCACACTCTAATTAAAAGCAATAATAGCACCTTTTGAAGAGTGCCCGCATTATTTTTTTAAGATTTTGCATATTTATGTTGGTAATTGTCTGGTCAACTAGACTTGAACTGCATCTCAATTGTTGTATCGTCGTAGAGGAAGAATTTTGATAAGAAGAATCGGGGTCACCGATTCCAATTTAACGAGGTCGAATCACGAATCTACATGTCCGTCATTATGACGAAATCACCATAACTTTCTTCGTGAACCCGCCCCCACCCCCACAGTCGCCCCCCCCCCCCCACCCCCCGCAAAGCTAATGTGAATGTAACGGTAACCGAGGAATTAGATTTAGGTATCCTCAATCAATTAATCTAATTTAACATAATTTATTATGGTCTGTAATTGTTAAATACCACACTAAAATAATCATGCTTAATTGATGTATTTTATTACTGGTTCGTGGTTTTTATCCTATATGACAGTTTTTAAATAGAAACACCTGGTGTAAATTAAAGCGTTTTGCAGAATCGATAATCAAAATAGAAATTTTTTTGTAAAATTACATTTCGTAATTTTGTAAATGCATGCTAGCTTGAGAATTTTTTGATTTACGTACAATCACAATTGATAACAAATCAAAGAGTACAACCTTGTTTGAGACAAAATGATATAAACATTTAATTTCCCGAGACAATTTTCGAACTGTTGCTGTCTGCCTTTTGAGAGGGTCCATCGGGATTTTTACTAGCAGCTCAAACAAGATCATAATCATGGAATTATGCCAAATGCAAGTCAGAATTTTCTGAAAAGATGCCACCGTACAATGGGGTCGATATTTTGTATATCCAAATAGCCAAGCCCAAAGGTTTTCAAAGAATATAAAGGTCATCTTGTCCATGGCAGTATTTGTATAGGTTCGAAACTTTAATTGACACTTTAAGATTCGAGGGATAAGGAAAGAATACCGATGTCAAGCGAAATAGGTATCGAATTTCTTCTGGGGTTTGCTATAATGTCCTTGTACTCCAAAACTGTTTCAAAGTTAATCCAATCGACGTTCCTCATTGGTCCTTTTCAGCAATTAGCGGGGCTTTGGCGAAAAATAAATCTTGTTCAATTTAGCCCATGTAACATTGCAAATAGCACACGAAGTACTACAAATAAAATTTTAACGGGTGCAGAAATCTGACCTCTTGTGCCTTTAGAGCGTGCCAAATAGAGTCCTTCATGCCTCACAACCTTCCGAATAAGAACAATGGGTGATTTATTTCAGTAGTTTTCGATGTAACGGGGCGCGTCCCCCAAAAATCCCTTTCACAGACCGAGGAATAATTACCAGATTTTTATGGATTGCTTGATTGCTTGATTGATTGATTTTGTTTGTTTGTTCATTGCTTTTCCTTTGTTCCCAGACATAATGGGAGGATGTCACACCTCACAACGTCAGTTTTTCCTGTTTTTTCTGCTCTGGAGAATCAACATAGTGTCTATTACCCGAATACCAATATAAAACTCCACCTCCATTGATATTAAAACCACAAACAAGGTGGATACCGTTTGGAAATGGGCTCCGGCGTGTTTCTTGTGTTTAAACGCAATTTCGCCTCGTCTACTGAATTAATGACTCCGCAGTCATTTTAGTATAACATCGTCTGGCTTACCCATAGGATGCTGATTTGGTCTATATCATTTCAGGTGAGGGCTAGGGCTAAAGCTTACAACCATGTAACATATCATTTTTGAAAAATCAGGAGGGCGCACTATATTCCAAGTGTGCCAGTGTCTCATTTAGATTGAATATTGTTATTTACTCCCCGCTTCGTTTTCTAGTCCATACAACACTATTGTTCCTTTCTTGTATAACAACTATTTCGAGGTATTCAAATAGATTTTGTATCCAGAGTATTTCTTACTTTCGTATTGGCTACAAAAAATAGTCAAAGTGCAAATGAAAAAAAGCAATATTATAAACTATAATGAACACCCTAATTCGGACAGAGACCGCTGTTAACTGCTTATTTCCATAGAGAGTTTCTCAGCAAAGTCAAATCCCTAAAAGTATATCTGAAGTAATATAGAAAAATCGCTTACGGAAAGAAAGATGGCTATCAACCCAATAACATCTATGGTATTGAACCTGTTGAACATCTTCAACCTGAGCTGGCTATCAGGGACTCCATAGCGTGTCTCGACAGATTGAGATCGGAAATCGGGCCGATCTAAGTTTTCTCTTAAAAATGGGGCTACCTTGCCGCGATCAGGTATTACTGCCTGTGATTTGTGTAACAGCACCACAGACAATGGACAATCTCTTGGTCTGCCCACTGTTGAACAACCATGCACGACCAGGCGCTTGTGGATGCAATGAAGTCAGCCAAACGTTGTCTCATCTCTGGCTAGAGTATATTGAGACGACTGTGTTTGTGACTCGATAATAAACATGTTGAAACCGTTTTCGATTCTTTGTAAACAAGACGCCGTGATTCAACCTCATTCTCCGCTAATCAACAGACGGTTGAGTTTTGAAGTCACCCATAAGCTGAACTCTTTCTAAATGATGGCAATATATTTAAAGTACTTTATCAGTGTAAAACTATCCATGGATTCCTGATGGTGACATTTTTTCGGTGCATACTTAAAATAAACACAGGGTGAGAATAATACTGGGTCCTAATGCTATATCGAGTCTAATATGGCGATAGAACTAAAATGTTTAGTGAGTGCACTTTTTGAAAACGTTTGGGTAATTTTACCTTAATTTTGTAATGAAGATTTACTTAATAATCTCCCAGATTGCCATAGGCGTATACAAAGAGGGGTCAAGGAGGTCCGGACTCCACCATTTTTCACTGCATGATTTTTTAAAACTATCGATTTGAAGCTTCTGTCTTTGTCTTCTCCTCTCCCACAATACCCACCTTTTTAAATACCTTTACCAACCTGTATACGCCTCTAACTGCAGAGGAGGTTAAAAATTTTGGTCGTATTCCAACAAAATTTGACTTCACTAACATGTTCTGTTAGATCCCACCAATATGACTTACTATCGGATTACAGTACAATTCCACCGTGCATACCATGAGACCATTTTCCCTCTTGAATGAGCACAACAGTTATAGCTTGGCTTCCAGCATTATGGTCGATGTGATTTAAAGCGGTCATTTATTGACTTAATGACTGTTCTTGTTGGTGGTTCAATTAGTAATGATTGAGCATCACTACATAATTGTAAGCATTGATCCGCAAATGGTTGCATGTATTTGATTAATCATTTGTGTAATCCCCACAAGGCATTGCGAAAGTAAATATATCAAAATAATAGGTACTATAAAGGTACAATATAGGAGTTAAGTTGCGCGATATTCCCTCCTATCTCTGTACGAATTGTCTAGTTATCAAATATGTATGTAGTTCTTAAAAACTTCGTGCTTTAATCTAAATATTTTTATATTTATCTTGAGCTCTAATTTGTTTGATTGGTGTATACCATTTGTTATAATCTCACTATGTTGATGTTTACCTAAACACGTAATAGTGTTTCCTAAAGGAGAATGGAAACTGGAACACTTGAATTTAATGTGCTTCTTACAGAAGCGAAATAAGAGGGAAAGGGCACGGAGAAAATAATATAATTAGTTCGAAAACAGATAAAACACTACGTTGACAGGCAGAGATGAACACATGAGACACGATACGTCTTCGCCTAGATAACATCTTGAGAGACCGGTGTTAGCTCAAGGCATCCAACGCAGCTTGACCGGATTTAGGAAGTAAGTCGTAGTCACTTTTGGGCATACAAGTGCAGGAAATGGTATCGGGAATAATCCTATTTATAATTGAGGAAATTATCTTGCGACAGGTGGTTCGTGCACTCATCTTTAACATAATATGAAATATATGACACCGACTGTTCAACAAGGACTTTGATGCTCTTTGGAATTTTCGTGATCTACACGAACGTAGGCTTTACTTAGGGAATAAGGATCCTTGCAGACAAAAAACCTTGTTCTACGGTATGATAAAATAGGTCAATGTCTTTATTTAGCGGATCAATGACGCGATATGCGAAGTTCTCCAAGCAAAAGGTTACCTGTGGGACAACGAGTCCCTTGAACAGCGTTCTCTCTGATTTGTGATTACAATTCGATGAATAGACGTTAAAGGATATCTAACAGTGATAACCCGTTCCAACAGGTATTCCTTGAATCAGGCAAGTTGGGAGTCTAAGGGGTTTCCATCTTATTCTATGCGAAATTAATGTGACAGTGTGTTCTTTTGTACATTGGTCCGATGGCTTAAATTCTCCTCCTAAGACGAGTTAAACTCAGATGAACAATCCAACACCAGTAAATATCAACGAGGCTAGCAATGTAGGACCTATACTATAAAATACACATTTTTAAAGTTAAACGAAGTATAAATTCCAAAACAATCGAATTATGCCTAAAAAATTGTATCAGTATTAAAGGTGGCTAGCCACCTTTCATCTTTTGAGCAGAATTAGGTTTATTTAGTTAGTTTTTTTTAATGCGAACGGTTCAATGACATACCCGAGGTTTTCCGGTTAAGAGTGAAATTTACTATTGGAAACCTTCGTCATTTTATTCATGATCCTTATGCCTGGTATAGAAAAGTGTGTTGCATTTTTTAATTCAAGAAACGAGCCTTGACGGTCCCTAGTACTGATAAGCTTATCATCTCTAAGATATTTGATAGGATTTGAACATTCTATTATGTCTTTTGCATAGGCGGAAACCAGTTGGGTGTTTTTGGATTATCATCTACTCTTTGTAAAATGTGAATGTTCCCTATAATCCATCCTCCAATATATAAAATCCACATTATGTAGCATTTATGACTAGTAAACTCTTGTTTTTCCCCGCACAATATATATGAGCTTCATACTTTATTTATTTTTACTTGCAATGCATTTTTTCTCTTTGACTGCCCCCACCCCTCCCAAGTGGTGGCCCCCACCCCCACCCCCACCCAGTTTGAGGATATATACACAAGTATACTGAAATTAAAATTTTACTTTTTTTATAATGGAATTTTTGGGAAATGTGAAAATTTCGGGGTCTCTTCAATTGTTCAAAAATATGACATTTGCCAAAATGCCGCCATTGTTTGCTACATTCCTTTATTATTTCGTTCCGGTTTTACCTTGCTCGTGGATATTTTGTCAGAAAAGCTTTGTCCGGACAAAGAGAGACAATTGTTCACCGTCATTAATTTGTCGGACAAATAATCAATTTTTAAGATTTTATTTTATTGTTTTTCTGGAAAAAATAACTTAAAATTCAGTAGACGATCCCAAAAAAATTTATATAGTTCACGTGAGTTTCAATTCCTTAGTATATTTGTCCCAGATAATAAAGTCGAGTAACCTTCTATATGACACCAAAAAAGTCCGATCCTTTTACAACCGTTCTGTAATAATCCACTCTATATCAGCTCTCTGACTAAAGATATTTACTTCAGTCAAATAAAGTTTCCTGTATTTGAAGTTATATTTCTGCACACTGTTTCAAGAACGTGTCACCATTATCCTTGCGGTCATTGTCAGACGACTCCTCCCAATGTCCCCCCTGCTATGCACCATATAATTTCCCCATCCATTCATTTCTCTTAAGATAGCTTATAAGAAGGGGATGTATAGCTTTTCAAATCTTAAATTATCTTAAGAGGATTTATGTCTGACTGTTATATATTGACCAAGGAATGTTTTGGTTAATAGCTCTAAAAGAAATCCGAGACTTGAGTTGTCGGTGTTACTTATCTTTAACAGATAAGAGATAATAATCTAAAACTCATTCTTTCTTGAGTCTACCACCCCGAAGAAATGAAAACACAGGAGGAATGCGATATGAATGTGGCACATATTTGCTAGGAGTTAGTCTCCTATTTATTTCCCAATTCCAAATCAACTCCTATTTATTTGCCAATCCAAATCAATATTTCAAATATTTATGTATCCAATTCCATTTCTTCAATTCCAAATCAACTCCAAGTATTAACAAATATTATGTATCCAAATTCGAGTTTTCTTTCCAATTCCAAAATCCTCTCAGCGACCGCAATATCTAACCACTGAGGTTCCCACTCCTCAGCAATTTTGGGCAAAAAAGGTCCGCGAATACAGGCCTAACTAAACATTCGAAGTTCCTGTTACAATCTAATGCACACTTGCGACTATTAATATACTTAGCCGCTGTGTTCCTACCCCCCCATCAATTTGCAAAAGAAGGTACCGATCCAATAATATAACCTAACTTCACACTTGAGGTCCCATTAGATCCTTATGAAATACATAGATTTACAACTATTTTTGCTAGAGGAACTGACTATCCCTAGCCTTACTTAAGTTACCATCCAATTTCATTTATTACATATATGCTTCAGTTCAATTTATAGAAGGTTCAGATCTTAATGACCCAATTTCTTAAATTTTCCGCACAAAACAACGATCCTACTAATCGTAAGATAAAACAACCTCCCAAAATTCTAATTAACACAAATACAAAAGTTTCACTAAGTTAAAAAAAGCACAGGCAAAGATACCAATAAACCCAATAAAACCTAACTTGAGGAAATTAAAAGACTTCAGCTGGTCTACCACACACATTGGGAGGGAGGAGGGAAAATTTTATAATCGTCCACAGCACAGAGGGGCGACTAGACTCCCCGTTGCAAATAGCGAAGTGACCCTTTCCAAGAAAGCCGTCAGCTCCCCGAAAAATACAACACCCTGATTGTTGTGGAAGACAAAGGGTGAAGGACGAATGGGGTCCCATACAAACGGTTAACCCGGCAACCCCAAATGGATCAGAAATCATTTCCTGTGTTACATCAGTTTGCGTTTTGCAAATAACTTAATTATAACTTTTGATTTTTTAATAAGTAGCTATTTCGCAAAATTTAGGGATTCATCGAAAATTGGTCCTTATGTATTTCTTATGTTGCATTTGACTATTTTCAATGATCATCGTCATTTTTATTTTTACGTTAAGACGAAAGCGTAAACACAAACTTGTATTCAAAAATCTTTATTTTCCCCCAATTTGAAATTTTTATCAGATTGTTTAAAAAAATGCGACATCGCCGAAACGTGTTTTTAACGAAATAACCGCAACTGAATGAGAGATGAACACAAAACGATCAAATGCTGTTTTTTAACATTCAATAAGTTTAATGCTAAAAAATCTCAAATTCGATGATCGCGATGAACGTATTGCATATATAAATCTCGGTAGTTTCTCATAGTTTTTTATTCAAATGAACATTTACAAAAGGAAAAAACAGCAGTGCTGAAAATTACGCTCGTAAGAATTACTAAATATCCGGATGGAATGCTTGTAATTTGTTTCGTTTGGGAGATTGAAGTTTGAAATTCTGAAGTTTGAAAATGAAGGACACCCTCTTTTCCAAAATCAATATTAGAACGTGATGCTGCTTTGATTGATTCGATTCCCCGAAGAAGATGCAACTCTACTACAGAAATTCCTAACGTTAGTCAAAAGGAGCAATGGAAATTTATATGGATTTTTGGTTACTATCATGATGTAGTCTGCTTTCCGCCGCTCAGTCCTGGGATGAGGCAGATGTTGTATAAAAGCGTTGTGTGTATGATTGAAAGAAAATAAATGTTCATTTTATTATAAAATTCAAGGTGTACTTCAATGAGCGCTGTAATACACGCTTTATGTAAATGGCACGTATGGATGTAGTTCCTTCTAAACTCTACCCACAATGCACATTTAATGTATCAGTGGTATGCATAGACCATGAGAAGAAAATGTCAATGGCGTTCGATGTATCACAGGACAGGTTCCTTGAATAGACGATCATGGCCAACCCCCGCCCTTCCCATAATGCCTCTAGTTTGATGCCCATTTAAATTTTAAAAATCAAGATCAAGATTTTAGCTGTCATATTATTTGACATCACCTGAGCAGTTTATAAAGCATCATAATATGTTTATTGTATCCAATGGCATGCACAAAGGGTATTTAAAATACTTTAAATCCAAAAAGTCTGATGTTATTATATAATTACCTGTTTTGGCAGCCATTTGAATTATTTAAATGGGTTCAGCCCATGCTTTGTCAGGCCGCGTTTGGCGCTTTTCGTAGAAATAAACCTTCTCGGCTGCTGAACCTATCATTATCTAAATGAAAATGTACAGCAAATTTAAACTTTGAAACTCTGTGCGATTTAAATTTAATTGACTTTAATCGTGAAGATACACCATGTTGTAGTTGTGTCAAAAAAGTTTCTGGACAAAGACATTTTAATTAAAATACTCCATCTCAAGATTGTCCCTAAATTATGACGGAAAACATTGTATCTGCTACAAAAATTATTTGGCAACAAATTGTCAAGAATGTTCCAACAGAGTTCTGGGACGATTATGTATTTGACTTTTGCGGCTTTAGTCGTGCCAGTAAAACATGTTGCAAAACGAAGAGAGATTAACAATATAAAGTATTAAGCTAATATAAGCTGAATGAACTATTATTCTTATTGTGTTGGAACGAATAAGATCATAGCAGCCGCGTCCTTTAATAAGCAGGTCATTTGTTCTTTTAAAAATATAACTTTAAAACAAAAATTTTTTATTAAACAAATTAATTAGTGCCAGGGAAAAAGTTGTTTTTGACCCCCTAAACCAAGCAAAAGAAAGAAAAATTGTTTGTGTTAATCTTCTAAATGTCACAGGAGTCTAGAAAGAAAAATAAACAATGAGTAAAGTATTAAAATAGGGTGGTAATTTTGTACAGATGTCAAAAAGTGAAATATTTCTAGATTGTTTGAAACTTACACCAACTTAACTTGGTTCATGAGGAATTAAATAAAATGGGTATGTTGCGATATCTACGGTCATTATTTTCAGGGTTATAGGCTCATAACGGTTGCAAGGGCTTCCTGGGATAATTCTTTCGAGTGCTCATATTTGGAAAAGCTAGTCTCAAATTGTTTGTCGGGTTCATATCCTATAACGAGAAAATGCATAATTTCCCTTTTCTGACATTTAGTATGAAATTAGATGATGAGCATTAATGACCCATGGGATGTGTATGAGACCATTGTAAATTTGACCCGCTAATTACAGACCAATGAGAAAATGAGCCCCCCCACGCAAGTATTATATATTCCATGGTTTGGGGACTATATGAAGATTTGGGTCATTTTGAAAAAGCCTTCTAAAAACAATTACACCAGGATGACTTGAAACCTTTATTGCCCTGTAACTATTAAATTATAACCCACAGTTAGAAACAAACTATACATCTTAATCCTTAGGGCAATAGCCAAAATGTTGGGATATAGATTTCAGTATAATTATGTATAGACCATTGTAACATTTTGACCCCGGCTAATTATCATGACCCACATGGGGCGAATGAGTGCATATTTAATTTATACCTCATATTAGATGCCTGTCATCTGTTTGTTAAAAGTGGGAGGCATAAATTCAACTAGCTTCAAGAATTGAACCAAGAATTACCTATGCCTGGGGAAGCGGCATTCATTCATGAACTATGCCCGGGACACCTCTTCCCAGCAATAGAGACTGCCATACGGACTATGTATCCTTATTACGAGTGTACATATTGAAGCTTGTGTAAGAGATAAACAGAGCGCAAACTCGCCGGGGTCACATTTCTGTGTTTGAAGCAGACGATCGCTTTTTGGGGAATTTTTTGTTTCACATTTACCACACATTTGCTGGTCCAGAGTCGGTACAACAACACCGCCAAGGGCACGAAATGGCTGATACAGCCCGCTTTGAGCTTGTACTAGTTTGAGACGACGAAGGTCTTAAATGATCTAAACGCACTAATAGTGCTAATACCAAACGGCATGTAAAATATGCCGTGAAGATATTCGAGAATTATTTGACAGCGGTGACGACCAGTCTGCAGGCCGTGGAAAGGTTGCCGAATGCGGAGTTCGATAACATTGCTACGCATCTTGCCGACGAAAATGTCCTTTGTATAGCACAAAGTCAATGATGGCGATCCGGTTTGGACTCCAACGTCACATCCTCAACACAAGAAAGTAGCAAGGTCATGAAAATTTGCTAATTCTTCACGAGTTTGCAAATGTTCTCAGCAACCCGGAAACAGCAAGGTAAGGCTTGTTCAGGGTGTATTGTAAAAGCAACAAAAATCCCATATCGCCAGAATACATGGCCTTAATTCAAATCACTGGATTTGAAAGATCCACAAGGTCTACAGAACAAGGTGTTCCTGGATAACCGCTGTACTTTTGCAATCGAGGCAGGGAGAACTTACGAGACATGATGCCGACTTTTTAAAAATGACATGGAATTGATTTGAAGAAGTGGAACTTACGGAATTTAACTGTGTTACTGGTTGCGTTTTGCTGTGTATAATTTTGCTTTTTAATTGAACACTTAGAAGTTGATCCTGGAGAACTATCGGTAAGTTACACGAAATTGTTGTTACTTAAACTATGGCCTACACATATTAGCCTCTGTTAAAGAATCTTGGCTTAGAATGTTCTTTTTTAACCAATCATATGACACGAATCTATATATTCGGTATATAAACAATATTAATGTCTTTTTATTCGGGACATGGTTTGAAACTATATGCCCTCGGTGATCTCCAAACCATACTATGCCCTCGGCTTTCGCCTCGGGGCATCGTATGGTTTCGAGATCAAAAAAACCCTTGGCCTATAGTTTTCACCATGCCCCTCAAGCAGTCAATATTTGTATACTAATACCACCCAGAAAATGAACAAACTATACATTCTTAGTCCTTAGGACATAGCCAAAATGTTGGTAATATAATTTCAGTATCATTATTTCCCTGTACAAAATCTTTCCCCCATGCAAATTTTGTGTTCCTGCTACTGTTTATTCCTCTCATCCTTTCTAAGCTAACACCACAAAAATTTTTTCTGTTGCATTATTATTGAGGTCAGCCAGTATTTTATTTCATTGCACTAAATACTTGGAACTTTGGCAGCGTGAGCTTGCTTCTCACTTATCTTCACTGTAAATCATGAAGTGTGAACTTGCCGTCATCTCCCGTTGCTTCTTTTGTCAACTGGCAGCTTAATCCTTTGACGTAACTTGAGGTAAACGTGGGGGCGCCTTGGTTATTAGACACTGCTTTGAATTAAGGCTGCGATTATGTCGTTCCCCCAAATATCAAAATCCCGTGATGGTATTGCTCACGTTGAACATGGGCATCCGTTTGCTGAACACTTGATTCAGCATGACTTTTTCATACCCAACATGGTAGTCACGTCCTATCAATTTTGGCGCGCATCCGTTAAACAATCTTCCTATTTTCCTTAATTAATCATGGTTAATGTATCTTAAATGTGCGTGTTCCATCGTCTTTAGGACCCCGATTTACCCGAAGTAGTATCAGATGAAATGGTCGTATTTTTCTCATTGTCGTCCCGGAAAGTTGAAGCCCTCAAATCATTTCATTCTCAAGTATAAACAGAAAACCGACGTTGTAGGGGTTAACATCAATATTAGCACCAGTATTGAATAGGGTTTGCAACATGCAATTATTGCGTCTACCCTAAAAACCGCCAAGTTTGTTTTTTTTAACTTACTGTAACTTTTATGTGCATTTGCCAGGCTCTCATATCAAGTAGAGGACACAATAAACATAAATCGGAGCAAGCAACTTTAAAATGAACTAGTAGATGTCAATCTGGGAGGTATTTTGGAATTATATTACAACACCTTTAAGTTCACACTCCATTAAGAAGTTAGCACCTTTTGAAGTTTTTTGTTTAATTATTTTTAAAAGATTTTGCACAGTATGTGGTAATTGTCTAGTCAACAACACTGGGAAACTGCATGCTATAAGGTGTATGTCGTAAGAGGAAGGATTTGATAAGTAACAATCGGGGGTCACCCGATTCCAATTCAAACTGCGGTGCAGGAAACGCCAAGCTCTGGTCCGTCCATTATGACTGGAAATCACCCACTTGTCTTTCGTGAACCCCCCCCCCCTCTCGCACAGCTAATGTTTGTGAATGTATACAGGTACCGATGAATTAGATTTAGGGATCATCGAATTCAAATCTAATTAGAAATCTCTTTATGACCAATACAGAATTTTATGCGTTACCATTCAAAGATAGTCTAATCACATGGTAAATAGATATTATAGACCAAGGATATTCTCCTAAACTAGAACACTATGGATTTCGCTGGAGTTTTCTATTGGTTTAAAAATATTTTAACGATAGAAAACCAGTATATAAATATCAGTCATGAGAAGTTATTGAAACTAAAACATCATAGTGGTGTCCACATGGTTTCAATTTGGGACCTGTTTATACTTTTGTAAACGAATAAAAGTAGATCATTCAGCTGTATTTGGCTGAGTAGGAAGAAGTGTTGAATTGTTTACGAAAAAACCGGAGGATTTCGATTTGGTCCCGATCTTGGGCTGCTGGATCAGAAACACTTCTTATTTTTTGTTATTTATTCCATGTAGTATTGACGTGGCCTTGTGTGATAATTGTAAATGTCAGAATGTTTTGTAAAATACCACTTCAAATGAATAGGCAAGTCTCATTCATTGGTTACTGAATTAGGGGAAAGGAAACGAAGAGAAAATGTTGTGTAAATGACCGGCTCTTAACCACGGCTTTTGGATTACCAATATGGCCGTCAGTGCCTCAATTACGAAGCCCAGGTTTCCAATCCATTGTATGAAGATCAGTGGCTTTGACATAGGCGGTGATATTTGACATGAAGGTGGAAGTACGGCGGTCCGGAAAGTATTTCTCACGAGTTGCAGTCTGTGTCACAGATTGCGAAAGATATTATCTAACTTGATACTGCGTGAGAGATTAAGGTTATCAGGTCCGTCATATAGAATGTGCGTAAACTGAAACTAAATCTCAAATATCTCGTTTAAAACGAGGGGTTTTATTCGGGTACTTCGGTGCTCGCAGGCACGGAAAGTGAACACGGACAATCGGCTACGGTCGATTCCATTTTCCCACATGGCCTGTCGATATGTTTCCATTTGAGTATTTTTAAACACTGGTTTCAATTACCGACTCCAACCTTTTTTTGTTTTTAATTCAAGAAAACATGATTACTTACTACCGCCGCGGTAGTAGGAAAGGACAGTCTGCGCCTTTGATCCAAAAAGGTCAAAGGTCGTTTTTTTTTTTAATTTTTTAGGTTTTTTCTTTTTTTAAAAATTTGGTCAAATGGACCGCTGACCTAGTAAACAAGAACAATCTGAGTGCTATCAACAAAAAAGTACCACATAGGTCAAGTTAAGACACCTTGGCGATACAACTAGTTAGCCTTAAAATAGTAGGATTTTCATCTCTCTTCCACAATTTTTTTTTTTTAAATTACAACATTTAACAATTTCCGGTTCTAAATGGCATTTTTGCGCGCTATGTTACTAGTAAACAAATTTTTGTAACAAAACTGTTTCATTACAAATTTAAAAAAAAACCAAATTAACCCACTGATAACAGGTGCCCAGAATAAGTGCAATAAATTTAAATAAAATATGGGGTTTGACCTAAAACAATTTGTGTTGTTATAACTAAGAAATTATAACAAAGGAATAACATCAAAAGTTCATAAGAAGTAAGTACGGGAACATGCATCTGCAGGGAGGCAATGCTTGTACAGGGGGAATATGTAAAGTAGGTAAAATTGTACTGGAAAATCTATACCAACCATTTGGCCATAACCTAAGGATTAGAAAGTACGGTTTGCTGCCCTATCTGTGGGGGATTCCACCTGAGAAATGAAAACACAGAAGCAATGCGATATGAATGGGGCGCATATTTGCCAGGAGTTAGTCTCCTATAATTTCCAATTCAAATCAAAGTATTCCAAATATTTATGTATCCAAATTTCAGGTTTCTTTTCCAATTCCAAAAGCACCCAGCGACCAGTAATGTACGAAACCAATGAGGTTCCCACTCCTCAGCAATTTTTGTTAAAGAAGGTACCGCCGAATGAACAGGCCTAATTACACATTCGAAGTTCCTGTTTATTCCTAATGCACACGCTACCTTACTTATAGAACTAAGCGTTTGTGTGTTCCCACCCTCAGCAATTTGCCAAAGCAGGTACCGATCCAATAAATAGCCTAACTTCACACTTGAAGTCCCATTAGATCGTTATTATTGGATACATCCAGATTTACAATCACAACTAGTTTTAGCAAAGCGCAATTTGCTAAAGGACTGACCTATCCCCCTAGCCCTACTTGAAGTTCCATCCAATTTCATTTATTATATAGATTGCTACAAGGTCAATTATAGAAGGTTTCAAGCAGAGCCCATTAAAATGACCCATTTTTTTAATTTCCCGCACAAAACAAAGATTCAACAATACATCATAAGATAAAATAACCTCCCAAACTTCTAATTACAAAATACAAAGTCCAATATGTTAAAGAGAATACAAAGATACAATAAACCAATAATACCTAAATGAGGGAATTAAAAGACCTTCTGCTGGCTAACCACCTATCTGGGGGGAGGGATGGAAAATTTTTAATTGTCCACAAGCCCAAAAGGGACTAAACCTCCCCTGTGGCCAAATATCGAAGTGACCGTTTCCAGGAAGCCGGCAGCTTTCACCGAAATACAACACCCTGATTGGTTTTGGATGCCAAAACGGGTGGAGCACGTTGGGTTCCCATACAATCGTTAACCAAGCAACCCAAAGGGATCAGAAATCATTTCCTGGTGTTAAATTATTTTGCGTTTTGGCATAAACTTTTATTATAGTTTTTAATAGTTTGTGACAAAAAATGTTCAAGGTCACCATGTGGTAACATTTCCAGAACACTGCTCCCCATTCTTTTCAAAAATGGTCCCCCCCAAATTCTTCAATGTTTCAAAGGACCGGAAATATAATACAACCCATTCCAGCCTTCCACCATTTGGGGGGGGGGGGGGGCACGTATTAGGGTCAAAATTTAAACAATGGTCTTACAATCCTATGGGATCATCAATAACTTGACCATTTTAATTTACATATTACAATGTCAAATTCAGAGCAAAATATGCATTTTCTGTTATAGGATATGACCACAACATTTGTAGATTAGTTATGGGGTTTAACGAGTAGCCTGATAGAATACACCATGAGAACTTGAACCGGTATCAGCCTATAACTAATTTTTGTTTTTTGTATGCATATGCCCCAAGAGGCTTTTTTTCTTTTTTATAATTTGTTTCCACATGTTAAAAAAGGTACAAAAAAACATACATACACTATACAATACAAATACAAAAAAAAATAATACAGAATGCAGAGAGTGATCACCAAACAATGGAGACCAACTATTACATACCACGAAAAGACAATCACTGTCCTTAGTGACTACATTATTGGGTTCAACTGAAGGTCAAACCTCAACTATAATTATTAAAAAAGCAACCCCAACTATGGGATCCCACTTGAATAAGTGAATCCCCAGCTTATCTTTCTTATTTGCAACAGTCCTCTCCACTCAACACACTGTTTTATATAATTCATTTACAGAAGGTTATGACTGATAGTTGGAAGTTCAAATCTACATCATAATATATTTCCTCCGTGCCAGAATCACTATTGATTCACTAACTGTACCATTTTTTATGTTACTATCCCAAAAACCATAATATTTTATTGAATTCTTCAAATGGGAATGAACCTGAAATATTGACGGACCTCATTCCAAAACTTATTCACGACTTCACATGTTAAGCATAAAAATATGATTGTTCAGAAGGCCCTTTACACAGATCACAAACATGCGACATCCACCATCGCAGCCTTATATAGCCAATTATTAAGTGTTAAATCCATGATAACTTTATACTGAAACCATATACACTCTGTACTTATGGAAGATTTAAAAAAGGGCATATAAAAAACCTTTTTACATTCAAAATCTTCAGCTCATAAGCATCTCTTAAAGTAAACATACTGACCGGTTTACATCTAGATTTAATTTCAAATGCAATATAATTTACGGGGTCAACTTAATATCCAAATTGACAAACTCCTCAGTAAATTACAAGCCCCATTGGTCCTCTTCTCGATGTAAATTATTATAAAGGCCTCATCTTTTTTATCAAAACCACCAATCTTTTGGAATTGCACTAAACATGCCAACCATCTATCACAATCAAGTCCCGGCAAACCCATGCATGCTGTATTTTCCTTAAATTTGGCCATTACTCGCGATAAAATCATAGATGTGTGGGACCTGCTTTCCTCCCTCAAACTTAGCTAATACACCACTTTACAACTGAAGTTATTTTATTGTTCCATACAACCTGGGCAAGGACCTCATTTATAGATACTGGCTCTTTACGTACTAATCAGTCCCATACTTCCAAAAATTTCTATAAAGGGGGGGATATAACTTGGTAATTTACTCACAAACATAATTACTCTTCATATATTTATCCCACCCAAAGGTTTTAAGTATGTCAATCAACAAAATGTCCTTTTTTTCCCACCTGCCTCATAAGGGCCAATTAGACGTTTCAACCAAATAACCTGCTGTGTCCTCAGTCTAGCTTTCAGGTGCCTCAGTTTCAAACCACCTTCATCATAGTGGAGCACTAACAAACACCTTGCTCTATTTATCCGGCCTTTCCATATGTCAATTGGAAAAAATCTTATTAATTTCAATTACAAACCGAGGAAGGCATACCTATCTTGAATGACACATACATGAACTTGACAACCCAAGATCTTACAATGACTTTTTAACCCATAACTTTTAAATCTCTGGGCGCCACATGCCCAATGTACTCCTCAGGTCATTAAATTTTCAAGGTAATTTAATTTGACCATCTCATCTTTATCATATGTAAAATAAATCCAAGAATTTAACTCTGGACTCCAGTCAACATTGAAAGGATTTATCGATCTAATACCTAGATGCGCCCATCACAATCGCTCAGTCTATTAACATTAACCTTTAAAAAACCAGGAACCTCATAAAATTTATTCAAACTGTTAAAAAGAGTCAACACCTGAGCTTCAATCCCCTAAAATATCACATATCATCGGCATAACAATACAATTTAATTTGCTTTTTCAAAATTAATTGGATACCTTTAATATCCATGTGTTATAGGATCTGCGCAGACAAATTTCTATAACCAAATTAAATAGTTGGCAACTCAAAGGGTCGCCTTGACGGAGACCTTATCAATATTAAAGTAGGCCAGTGGAAACCGCATCAATTTAAAATACAACTTGTGTGTTATTCTAAAATGTATTAATCCATTTTTTAATTGAGAGCCAAATTTAAAACTAGCCAACTCTATTTAAAAAGGTACTTAATCAATTGAATCATTGCTTCCGCAAATCTAGCACATAAGAATACCAGGTATATCTTTATCCTTTGTAAATTCCAAAAATATCAGCCCGGTTCTAAACACCATCCCCGATATATCTCCCCTCAATGAATGCATTTTGTTCTTTACCAATCAAATCATCAGGAATGACCTTGCACTTCTTTTGGCAATAGTTTTGGAAGCAATTTGAAGTCACATTAAGAAGAAAGTAATAGGGCGATAGTTTGAAATAACACGTTTATCTTTATCCCTTTTTTTGGGAATTAAATGTAATAACACCTAACAACCTTGTGTTTTGTGGTTACAAGTTCACCTGTTTATATAACTACTATGTAAACTATTTACCATAATGTCACCTACTAAATTCCAAAACCTCTTGTAAAATTGAACCGTCAAGCCATCGTTACCTGGTGTACTTTCCAAAGCCTTGTAATGGAGAATTTTGTAACATTCGTTCCGATTTCAAAATACCTTCACATTCCTGCTGGGCATCATAAACTTAATTTCGGAAATATCCTCCTTTATAAGGAAGTAATATCATCAGTCGTAAATATCACAATTTCCTAGAATATAGAAGTATAACATGCTTTTCAATCCTCTAAAACATCCTATCACTAGAAACCTCAAGATTTTACTAGTTAAAACACCTTTCTAATTGTACTTCTACTTTATTCACCTTTTCCTTTGGCTCCGAATTGCGAAAATAACTAACTTTGTGTTCTTTTCCCCCCTTCTTCATACCATTGAGTTTTAGACCTCAAAATAATACCTTTTCTAATATAATCATGTGCTTCTCAAATTCAAGTTGGGCCTTCTCCCACATTTTTCGAGCATCATCAGAAGGTCCATCACTCAAGTTTTTCTCGGAATTTTTACGGTTTTTTTCTAAATCTCACATACTCCTTGCCCCCTTTTTCCTTGCCTTCGCTTTCTATAAATTTGGTATACATCTAAATTTCATATTTTATTAACTCCCAAAATAAAATAGGGTCATTAATCAAAATATTTCAGACTCCATGAATGCAATCCTTAGGGTTAAATAAGTTACAATAATCTGGATCATCACACAAGATCATTATATTTCCATATATGGGTCCGTGTAGTTGCCATCATAGCTTGAGTTCTAAAAAGATTGCCGAGTGATCTGTACCAATAGCTGGTTTAATGTCAGTTTTTAAAAACATAATCCTGAAGAGTGTCCAGACATCAACCAATAATCTAAACGCTTTGAATAATGGGTTTTTTTGACGCAGTTATTGCTAAGACTCGGTTTAAAACGCCAATATCAATCATTTCAAACTCATCCATCATATCCACAAAAACATTTATATTCAACGGCCCTTAAAATTTGTTGCGAATTGATTTTCCTCCCGCCTATCCAGCACACTATTCATGACCATATTTAAACATCCCCCCAATAATACTCATTCTATTCCGATCCCGAATAATTGCCAGGAACACCCTAATTCACATACAAAACAACACTGTCTACAACATTTACTATTACAAGGTGCATAAATATTAATAACAACACTGGTGTGCCCTGTATTTCTGCATCCAACAAATGTATCGCCCATTCGTATCACATCAGAGGGTAATAACATTCATACAAAATTTCTCTCAACAAGAATTGAAACCCCTTTACTGTGATTTGTACCATGAGCATAATAGATTTTGCCCTTCCAAAGTTTTCTTCTGCCAAATGGTCTCAACTGTGAGTTACTGGAAAGTTTTCCTGTAAAAAGACTAAGTCAGGCTTGGCTCTTTTTAAACCAATACAACAGCCTGTCACGCTTATCCCTATCATTAATGCCCCTCACATTAAAACAGAAATCATCTTATTACAATTCATTTAGCTTCGTTATCTCATTGTAACACATGAGCGTTAATAACATTATGACTCGTAAATATTTGTAAGATCAGCACTCTTGCAAGACTACAAATACAATATACATTCCTACCAACATGTCAAAACTACATTCATAACATACACATACAAACATTGGCGGAAACGAATAGAACCAGTCATAATATCACATAATAGTTCAAATCGAAGTACAGTTCCAAGTCCAGTCACACATTTGACACTTCAAATACCCTGGCTATGTGTCAAACAAACCATGTACTCAAGGGAACCAAGACAGTACATATAAGGGGATTTTTTTTAAATCTGTCCCCTTATTAAACGGTGTGTGTGTGCGCCCAAGAACAATTTAATTTTCCGGGGCTCACATTTCTTGTCCAAACCCAATCAACCCTACAATGCAGCAATTTAACTTTAAACCGCAACTAAGTCCTAAAGTCACTGGCACCACACAACTTGACTGTGTTTTGACAGACTTCTGTTTGTAAACACGCTGCGCGATGGCCGGGACGGGACCCTGCAAAACGGCATACCAACTTTATTTGCAAATCGCAAACATGGCACTGAAAAATGTACATTGAAAAGTGAGCCCGTATACTACTGTATGGCGAAAATACAACACACAATCTATACCCTTGTAACATATAGAGGGGGAGGATCTCGCTTACCGATCTGCACATCTTGATACTTTTCCGAAGAAGAAAACACAGATCCATATAGCTCATATGAAAATGATTACAAACAAATCCTTAGAATTATAAATCCACAGTGTCCACAGGGTGCAGGCGTACAAAGTCCTCCGCATTGTGCTCTCGTAACAGATCGCTGTTATCCACCGGCGAATTAAACACTGCTTCCCAGGGTATTCTCCTGGATTTTTTCTTCATTTTCTACCAAACTCTTCTCTGTTCCTCACAACTTCGTACATCATCGTAGACAAAAATCTGCTTCGCTAAACCATCCCCTGCATCTATAAGGATTATTTCAAAGGCTTTCGGTGCCATCTTAAGAACCGTAACACACGGTTTTATAGCGTAGAAATTTAACGTGCATGGGTAGGCGTGTACGCCCGGGGTCTTATGGTTCACATGGGTGAGCGGTTGAGCTCTCTCTATTCCCAATGTTCGCCTTCTCAATTTTCATATGATTAACTAAAAATCCACGCACAAACTCGAGCAATCATTAATGGTCCTTTCATTATTTGCTCCTTCCGGGACACCATGTAACACTATATTGTTCCTCCGTAACTATTCGCCTGTAATCTCCTCGGTTGCCAATTTTTGCATTCGTCTATGTCGGTTGCAATTCTGTCAATTCTGTTCTCTAGGTGAATATCTTCTCTATATTATCTCCTACTTGATCCTCCATATGTTTTAAAGTCGCACTATGCTCCGCCACCACTATTTTAAGTTCTTCAAACTTCTGGTCCAGCTTAGCCAGCTTTTCAATTATGAAATCTAATTCTCATTTACTACCGCCATGGTTATCGCCTCCGCTGCAGCTCTATTCCATCTCTCCGGCGTGCACAGGTGGTGTCAATGACCGTGCAACACGCTTTGCATTGTCGTGGATCCGATTACCGGCGTGGTTTTGCCTTCACTTTGCGTGGATATTAAGGAACCGAATTTCCTCTTCTTCTTTTTCCTTTTGACCTCATCCTCAGTCCCAAGAATTCCTAGATTTAATCACAAGTATCCTTTGTGTGTTAAACACTCAATAAACAACTCGCTTCAGGTCATTATCATAATATTAGAACATTTTCTCGGAACGCTCAACACACTGGTACTCGAGCATGGTTGCCAGATGATACTTTTTATTGCTTGCAATTATTATTGCTATAAGGTGAAGTGCTAGTAAACCTCTCCCATCGTTTTTACCATCCGTTTCTATGTTCTTTGCTGCTTTGTAAAACCGTCCTGAATGTTACTGGATAAGCAGGGTTATGAACAGTTTAAGGTTTCTGTGACTTTTGGACTGTAAGTAATTTTAGGCTTCTATAGCTAAAATTTGTATTTTATTGAAGATGAGTAAGAACTAACTTTGTACTTTTTAAGATATTTTGAGTTGTACTTAGTGCATGGTTGATGTTGATCGTATGGTTTTGGAAAGCGCCTTGAGGTTTTTACGGAAGGCGCTATATAAATGTGGTTTTATTATTATATTATTATTATTACGATATGAGAGGTAGATATGGATTAGTCCGAGGTGACTCTGAATAGGACAACTCCATATTGGGGTGTTCGTGTACTAGGTCAGAGAAAGAAGTAGTGATATAGCTATTGCAAGGGTCCATCAAAGAATTTTTAAAACAAACTGACATTTACTCACCTTGACCTTACAAATCCATACTAATGTCACTTGATTCTTCTTTCTAACGGATGTGCAGGTCATGTCAGTGTAATTACGAGGAGTTTGGCATCAATAAATGGGTGCCAAAAGAAAGAAAATTGAAGGCACTAAACTAAAGTATACTCAAATTGCCGCTATTAAAATTCCACATCAAAAACTTGCAGAAACATGTTTACATAATACCTCAGAATTGCTTTTTTTGGTACTAATTATTATTCATGAAATAACACCACGGGAGTCGGGAACTATTCTAACCAATTGGACGTCGGTCGGGTAGTGAAATATTTTAAATTTTTTTCCGACAGGTTTTTCCGTCCGAAAAACCTCGCGATATCCTATGTACTCTTGTTCGAAGCCCCGGGCTCGGCCCGGGGCTACGCGTTGTCGAAGGCTAGATATGGATGCACTCGTTTCGAAGAGTGTCAATCTTTTGACTTTTGTGTGCTTGTACTTTTTGGTTGTGTGAGTTTAAACAAATCTTATGACCTTGAAATATATAGCCAAAATATAAAGGTGTAATTAGAATCGGTTCAGCTGGCAAAAAAAATACCAAATTACTGCCCGGACCACTGCCATGTCCCATGCAAGCCGTTATAGTCTATGAAAGTGAAATGCAGGTCATATAACTGTTTGAATAAATCTTGTGCACGTAATGCAGATAAACGGGATGGGATGAAGTCGCAATGTACTTTGGGAACAAGTAATCTAAAGAAGCCCATTATGAAGGCATCAGTTGTTGCTTGTGGGGTTTGCTTTGTGATTGGGCTTTTCGTTAGCAGATTTACAAGGTCACAGGTCTGTTTTTTAATAAATCCTTTATCGGAATACATGTGAGCACAAACTGGACGCACTTACACATTGAGTTTTGTATGTTTGAGTATTGTAAATCAAACTTTAAAATGCGCACAAAGGCCATTAACACGTTAACTTCCCAAGTATTTCATTCGACAATGTGACGAAATGAGGCAATGTCAACTTTTTAATCTCTATGTTTACATCAAAATGGACGACTTGATGATCATTGCCGTAAATTTGCGATCCATCTTGAACCTAAGAAAGAATATGGGATTTGTGGCCAGTAAAGTTTTACATTAAACTTAGAATGGAGGAAAAGTACACCTTGGGTGTTGTAATTACAAAGAAGCAAATATTGTTTATTTTTTTTTATTTGGGTACGTTTTGCCAGTGCACTTTTGACGTGGTCTTGTGACATGCTTTTTTTTTCTCTCTCCTGCACTAAATCTTTCTAAAAGTTATATCAAAAGAAGACACAATTAGTTGTGACAGGGGGGTGGTGTGCTGGATTATTTATAAATGAAACAGGTTTTCCTGACCAAATGATGTTACTAGTTCGTACGTACACGAAGCGCGCTAAATTCCATTAGAACATAAAGTCGTTCAATGTAATTCAAAGTAGAATAAAATGCGCGTTAAATGTAAAGCTAAAAATCGTTTTTAAATGTAATAAAATTAGAAAATACGTGCGATTAGCGCGCGGAAAAAATAGAGGTTATTTTAGTAAATAAACACGTGCACGGCGTCACATTATTGGGGATGATAGCATAGGACCATTACCCATTATCAAAATATTGGGGGGTACATACTCCCATCCCCGGGAATTAAGGGACTATGTAAATTCAATAACCGTCTTGTTCGCCTAATAACAAAATTGCCCCAATTTGATGCAAAATTTTTGACAAATGAATAAAATGTTACTTCAGTTTCTCTTCCCAATATCAGCCAACCAACGGGATACGCTGGAGACTTCAGCAAACAATGGAGCCTATAAGATTTTCAACAATCGGCACTGTATGCGGAGGAGAAACACACTATATAACAGGTTCTTTTCAACTGCATGGCAATATAAAATGGTCCTGCTTCCCAGTTTTTTTGGTGTTATCACCGGTCCGATTCAGATGCGTAATTACTGTGTAAGTAGAAATTTCGCGAGGTTTTTATTTTGCGAATTTCGCGAATAAATCCAATCTAGGCAACCGAGAAAAATAAAAAAACTCGCGAAAGCGAAAAACTTTCAAGAAATGCTTAAAAAATGGTAAAACACAAAACACTACTGTAAACAGTATCCGGATCCGGACTCATTGGGTTAAAATAGGACATTTACAACAGCTTAAAACATTACCCAATATACACCATTTTTCCAAGTATAAACAAACTTGAGATTGAGAAAGTGAAAAAAAGCCAATGAAGACCATAAAAATCTTGCGCACGCCGGGGGGGGTAAAAAACACATATGCCCCAATTCAAACTTCAACTTCTGAAATCTAATGGTGCATTCTTCATGGTGCATTTACCTTTGACCCATGACCTTTGGCCTGTTTTCACATGGACGGGGTATGGTTCCCTGGTACTGTAGTTGAGATTGTTTTGATCATTCTGACCCGCATTCGGACTTCTTATAAGTTTATAGCTGCATAGTAAACCACTGAAAAATGTACTAATTCAGTCGGACGAAGCTCCATCTATCGGGGAAATCGGTAGAGTCCGGAAGTTCGCACTGTGATCGATGACCGTGACTAAAATAAAAACCGGAGAATGACCGACAAAAAGAGACGCGCGGTCTGGAGAAAACGGGGGCATGGAATGGTGTGTATCCACGGAATTATTATTAAGAGCTTCGCACGGTAGATACGCCACAGAAAATGGGGTTGCAGCAAGAACTTTAAAAAGATAAAAAAAATAAAAAGCACTATCAGGGAGATGAAATTTGTTATATTTGGTCACTTAGTAGTTTAAAGGAGCATTTCCTGTTCCAAATTTTGGAACAATCGCGAATAAAAACTCGCGAAATGTCGCCTACTGACAAATTTCGCGAAAATAACTGTACGCGAAAATATTTACTAACTTGTTCGTGACGTTAGCGCAAAATCATGTCCTGTTTACAAATTAAATCTTAAGCTTCTATAGAGTGTGTTCAATTAACCGTTGGACCGTATGTGTCATCATTTATTCGAAAAGGTTGAAAAAGGCGAACCAAAAAGTCATGAAAAAAAAGTTGTTTGGCAAGGATGTTGACGTAAGAACTTTGTGCCGAACCCAAAATCGGTTAACGAATGATAACTTCTTTTCTATTAATTTCACTTCGTTTTCCGAAAGAGAAATAAAAGATATACATGAATGGTACCACACATGGCTATATTTCAAAACTGCATTTTTTTTAAAGTTATCTCAGAATTGAATTGCACGTTGTTTAACGGGTAATGATCAGCTCACTCAGAGGAAGTCACTATCAAAAGATCAGGTTCTAGGCCGTTTTACTAATAATCGGCGATGCGACTGGAAATAAATTACCAGACTTCTTGTGAGTTTTCAGTGTATATACTGTTTCGCTGGACACCTACCAATGGGAACGAGACTGTACTCATACACGAGTCTATTCTCCCTGGCTATACACGGTAGTTTATACCTCTATGGTCCTGTCTACCCTGATTCTACATGTACATGATAAAGTAATTCCTCCGAATTTCTTTAGACTAAGAAGTTTAATTTAGGCGACGTTCGTTAATTACAAAGGTCAGTTAAATTTGTGTTGCGTTTTTATGTGTTAAAGGCGCCGACTCAGAGCTTTCCTGAAGTAGGGCGCCCTTCAATTCCAAAAAATCGGTTTTTTGCATGTACATATGCTTGTCCATATTACTATTCACTGTGTGAAAATGTAAGCTTAAAATCGAAATTCCCTTCATATAGGAAAATCAACAACTTTGTTTATAAAATTCCGAGATCCGGAAATTTTTTGTATACACAGTTTCCTCGGGGACGTAATTACTACACATCAATGTTTACTGCCATCAAAACGAACAAAATCCGATTCATCTCAAATTCGGAATGTGTATTTTAGGTTACTATCTTATTTCTAGTTGACTATTTTCATTCTACACAAAAAAATAAATTTCGAAAATCGCGTGAGTCAGACGTTAAGGCCAATGTTTATATTTGCAAATATTGCAAATATTTGGGACAATCTATGAGTGGCATGACTATTGTATCAGTCCAGTGGCGTAAATTTCTTTTTCACCATGTGGGGGGGGGGGTGGGGGTTGATTGAACATTTATTGAATGAAACGGGGTTTACTGAAAGATTCATTACTAGCAAATGTTGCGCGCTAAAAATGTGGCCATTTAGAAGCTAAAAATCCTTTAGAAAATTAATTGTAATTAGAAAAAATGCACGGCGAAGGCGCATGGGGAAATTTACCAATTTTTAAACTATATGGCCAAAAAATAGAGGTTATTTGGTAACAAAAACCACATGGAACAGGCATTCAACATGGAGGGGATGATCGTATTGACACCCCCCCATCATCAAAAAATTGGGGGGATATATCCCTATTCCCCCGGGATTTGGTACTTGCTATGTAACAGTAGTATTACTTTAGGTAAACGTATGAAAGTATATGAGGCCCCATATCACAATGTGTGGACAGCGCAAACATCCTTGTTACCATATCAGGATTCAATACCGTAACTGCTTATAACGGGTAGTTATTTCACCTTTTTAAGTACTTTACTTTTACAAGTGACCCTCTATGTTTTGACCACTGCACATCGGTATTGACATAGAGCACATTATATTAAGAACGCACGGGGACTATGGTGCTGCCAAAGTTTAATTACTGTGAACCCCTCGCGAACCGCTCTCACCCGTAAAAGGGCAACCGGTTGATCCTATATCAGCGCGAACGAATATAAAGGGTTTTCTTTCTATGTTTTATTCCTGTACTTTGGTTGGCAGAGTGGGGAAAACATATACAGAAGTGGTCTAACAAACTCCAATATACTATAGATATCTTTGGAAATTAAAAAGTGCTCAACACAATTACAGGAGAGCTTAATGAAAAGTTTCCCAAACGTATAGACTCTGCGAAAGGCAACCCGTTACTCAGAGTTTCACGAATACCTTCACTTACGATCATCGGGTATTCGATCCTCAGACGGATGGTATTGCCTGGTCGTTCTTAACCAAAAGATATGTAATAAAATACCTTCTATGGGTCACCACCGCAAATATGGCCTGCCAGCAACAGATCGGACAATGAATAGTCAGAAGTGCTCAATACTACGAGTAGTGACTATCTTTGGAATTAAAAGTGCTCAAGCCCATTACAGGAGAGCTTAATGAAAACAAGTTTCAAATTAAGTATAGACCTCTGGAAAGGCAACGCTACTCTGAGTTCACGGACCCCTCACTTACGATCATCGGGATCGACTCCTCAGACGGTGTATTGCATGGTCGTGTCTTAACCACAAGATATGTATATAAATATTGACATTCTAGGGTGTCACACCAGCAATATGCTTGCCAGCACAATCTGTACCAATGAATAGTCAGAAAGAGCTCAACCACTAGATGGACCCAGTTCACATGCGTGGGGTTGGCCGCAATTGATTAGCGCATCGGAGATCTAAAAAGGAAGGTTTGTGGGTTCGAGTCCCATCCACAGGAAGTTCATTTTGCGATTAATAATGTACATCCGCGCTGTCATCAATCTCTCACACCATTTGTATTTAATTCTATATGACAGTTTAATTACAAAGGGTTAAGTAGCTCAAATCTTCTCAAAACATATGTTTATAAATTAGTACGAGTTGCTCTTGTGTACAGAATGTGACACCCTCGTGATATGGACGGAATTACGCACCGAACGCGATGGTGTAGAAACCAGAATGGGACCCATCACATGCGTGGTGGCGCAATACGTGGATCCTGGATTTCCAACCGGAAATCATTTTGTACCGAAATTTCTATCCCACAATTCACCAGATGTACGAATAGATATGGCCAGCCACTCCATTCCCGATCGCGGTTTAGTGCGGATCCTTTAAACTACACGCACATTTTGTGGCGCAAAAATTGACAAGGCAATCAAAGAGTACTAGTTACTGTAAATTTATGTCAGCAAACGGTTTTTCCGCACAGTTATGACAGAAAAATGACCGTATGACACAAAAACCATAGAATATAATATGCGCTATTTATTTAATCTACTCGGTACACGGTTTTGTGCATTGTGGGATAGTAATTTCGTACAAAATGATTTTCCGTGAAAACCCAGGATTCCACTTATTGAAATTAGCGAATCCGAGATCTAAACGGGAAGGGTTGTGGTTCGAGTCCATCCACAGCAAAGTTCAATTTTTGGGCGATTAATAATGCGCACGTCCGCGCTGTCATCAAGCTCTGCTCATATATAGCCAATATATAATATATATCGTTTCACGGTGCCGACAAGGGTAGTGGAAGCAGTGCTGGGTTTGACAAAAAGTCAATGTACAACGTTTTCGAGTAATAACTCTTTGTCACGTACGTACCAAACAAAAAAATACCAAACACTGTTGAACACCAGGCTCATTACAAAAACATGGTTTAAAAATGTTTTTTTTTTTTTTTTTTTTGTTGTTTGTGCAAAGTGTGACACAAGCTCAAGGAGTGATAAATACATCATAATCAGTCACGGGTGGTTACAAGGGAAAGAATATTAGTCCAGCAGCCAAGAGCACTTGAAAAGGTCAAATTGTGACGTTCATACCGTTGGGTTTGTAAGAGTGTCTAATTTAGCGATGAGGAGTTGCTCTGCCGGGGGCGCTTGATATCGTTGCTGCCGCTGGTAGACAGAATACCGGTAACTTTGGGGTCATTGATTGTATGATTTAAAAACTGTTAACTGAACAGCAAAAAACACAGGTTTGTTGGTGACATTGTTCCTGACCTGGAGAGACAGTGGTCGGAAAAAGCACCGAGAAGGGTGTTTAGTTTCTCCGATGTACAAGGCGCCACAACGTGTACAGACGATGGCATAAATGAGGAGAACTGGTACATGTGCGGGTTGACGACAGAAGTGTTTAGTACCAGATTGTGCTTGTGACAGCTTCGGTGTGAGAATAACGGACAGGTCTTGCATCTAGGACGATTGGAAAGGATAAGACCCGGGCCGTAGGTTGAGGATCTTCGAGCGTGACAAGAGGGTAAAACGAGGTGTCATGACACGGCGAGCCAATTACTTTCTTAAGATAGGAGGTGAGGGGTGAGTGGTGGCGAAAATGTCTATGGTGGAAGGGATGTTGAGAAAGGCCCAAAAAAAAAATCTTATAGTTCTTTAAAATATATATTATATATATATATATTATAGATATAGATATTATATATATAGATATAGATCTGTCATCCAAATCTCTATCAATATATATATATATATATTATATATATATATATAAGATATAGATATTATAGATATCGAGATATATATATAGATATATATATATATATATATAGCTATATATATATATATAGGATATATATATATATATATATTATATAATTATATATATATACCGGATATCCACCACAAACAACACCACAAAACTACAACAGATAAAAGACAAGGACAAAACACACACACAAACAAAACACAACGAAAAAAGAACAACAATAAAAAAAATCCTGATTACTTTATGTCTGCATTTATATTCAGTTTTAAATTTACCCTGACCAACTTTAGAAAGTCTGAAACCTGGGGTTTGATTGTTTAAATTTATACCGGTGAATATAAAGTTTCAACGAGAAGAATCAGGAATGAATACATTGATGAATGATGTCAGGGATAAGGCCTTCACATAAAATTTCGTCGGTTGTATTACATAGTGACGGATGTTAAACAAAATACGAATTATTGGTTTGAGAAAATCGCATTTGAAAAATCGCGAACTCTATAGGGTCCGTACACATTCCTTACATACGATTCAAATTAGTTAAGAAAACGAAATTAAAAACTAAAAAATTTATTTTAGCTAATATTCGTGAATTTTTACTTAATAAAATGGAGTACTACATTGGAAATGTTAACCACCAACATACGTCACACCAAAAATTTACCGCAAATCGGCGATTATGGTCATGACATAGTGAGGAGGTTGAATTTTCCCTATACTAAAGCTTATTCAAAATCCGTCATTATGGAAAAACAAACGATCGGCGTTTTTCTGAACATCCGTCAAACCAAAATCGTCATTGCGAATTGCTCAATCTGGTATTTACATAATGACAGATGTTAAGTGGATTGTCGCGATTCACGCTTTGAACTATAAATTATAAATAAATTCTTCTAATATCGATATTTATAAATTCAGACATATTGGCTTGGGTCAGTATAATTGAAGATTAGAATATTTACAAAACAAACCGTTATTTAAAAAGCCCTGGTGGGAAATCAAGTATAAACTTCTATGGCAGAGGGTTCAACATCCAGTCATCTATGGTACTGACCTCCCAAAGTCTTTGTTATGCAACACGTCAAATTGCAAAATTTCTAATTAGATTATTAATTAATAAAGTACTTGCAAGGTTGGGCACTTGGCATGTTTGAAGATTTTGGTATTTAGTACCATTTCCCTGATTTCGTAAAAATGATAAAAATTCAACATCCGTCATTATGTAATGCACCCGACGATTTTATCAAAGTTGCTGAAATCAACATTATCACCAGTTTTGTTTTTAATAAAAGAAGTGAGGTGCCCAATAATCCAGACATTGTATTACAATCACAAAACAAGTGAACAAGAGTTTTATTAGAATTCTTACAGAAGAAACATAGAGGGGAGTCAATTTTGCCAATTTTATAAAGGAACTGGTTTGTGCAAATTGCCCTGTGAAAATAGAATGACCTCAATGGTATTTCGAAATTATTATTATGAATGGAACCCCAATAAATAAAACAAATCGAGTAGTAAAGTGGATGGAATAGTCGACAGTGTAACATGGAAATGTGTGTGCGTCTTAATTATGAATGGTATAATTTTTATGACTCCCTGGTTTTTATGTCAAAAAACTATGCCCCCCAGAATATTTGGGCCCCATGCCAAAGAAAATGACAGCCCCTAAATATAATGGCTATAACTCTAGATGATACCCCTCGTTACCAAATACAGACCATAGTATCTTGTGATATTAGTTCCACAACAGTTTTTTTAGTCAGAGAGAACGTTCATGTGACCGTACAGTTGAGTATATACACAATTTGCCGAAAATGAACACTGAAAGCAATCTCTACAGCTCTGGTACCGTACGTTGTAGAGGCAAAGGTTGTAGAGAGGTACAACCTATCTATCGAAATCCAGTCTTACCAATGCCTAAGACAGAGCCAACCAACATTCTGAAGAATGCCAAGGAACTGTATATTCCTGATGGATGAGGAACACAAATAAATAGTGTTCCCTCCAGAAATCACTCAAACAACTAAGAGACCAGATATCACCATCTTTTCTACCAAAACAAAGACAGTGATCATCATAGAACTGACGGTCCCTATGGAGGAGAACCTATCCAATGCATATGCAAGAAAGAAGTGCAAATACCAAGATCTAGTGGCTGACTGTGAAAGCAGAGGATGGTCTAAATACTACTTTCCAATAGAAGTAGGAAGCAGAGGTTTCTGCAATACATCAGTCAATAAATGCCTGGCATCTTTGAGCATTCCTAAAGGAAAAAGAAAGTCTATAATCGATACAGCAGCCAACATTGCACTCAGAGCGAGCTTTGTCATGCAACTCCAGCAATATGCTCTGAGGGAAGTGGAATGGTTAAGCGCTCACAAAACCAGGTTTAACCCGCCAAAGTCTGGTCCAAAGCCCAGAGACCTCAGAACACACTAATCTAGACAAAGAGATATTGCATAAGGTGAATTTTCCCTACTATGTCACCCTCACAGAGATAGATATATCAGGAGTGCTTATCTTAAAACGGATAAAACTAGGCTCCGAAGGTGACAGCGCTGGTGTTCCACCAATGAACAATAATAATTATCTATTCAACCCTATATTATCAAACTATGGAGTTACTAGATATACTATATTAACCATTGAACAATTGTATGACACTTGTAACATTAAGCCATACTTCAAATTCAAAATGGAAGCCAAATCCAATAACTTAAAAATATGCCCTATAACAGCAAATACCTGTGATAAAAAATACACATGAAGTACTTAGGTTATGTCAGGTCAATCAATATGGCAGCCAAAAACTCAAACATCTTCAAAAATACTTGACACAAATTTATAGGTATTACAACCTTCAATCGAAATAAATGTGTCAGTGACATTAGAAATGTACCTTTGATCCTAACCAATGAACAACATACATTTCAATTTGTTTTAAATGCGCCAAAATCGAAATAAAAACTAATATGGTGCAAAGTTGTCAAAATACCATAGGAATTACATTTTCCCCATATATTGCACTCAATTTATAATTTGACCCAATTTTATTTATCGGGATTACCTGGCATCACTAGGTTATGATCATAGGTGCATTTGTAATTGTCTCATTGACACAAAAATTCATACTTTTTAGGTAACATTTAGAAATTTGTGTCAAGTATTTGTTGAAGATATTCACGTTTTTGGCTGCCATATTGATTGACGTCATGTTACAACTTTAAAAGTATCAGAAATACACTTATTGTGTCTAACGACATAGTCTAAGTATTTCATGTTTATTTTTTATCGTATGGTTTATTGTTTAGGTATTTGCTGATATAGGGCATATTTTGAAATTATTAGATTTGGCTTCCATTTTGAATATGAAGTATGACTCAATGTTACAAGTGTCATGCACTTGTTCATTGGGGCCTATAGCATATTTATTAACTCCATAGTTTGCTAACATTAGGGTCGAATAGATAATTATAATCTATGACAACGCCATCTTGGATTTCTCAAAATGCCCAAGTGTGCCAAGGTGGCACCCAGCTGATTCTAATTCTACACATCCCTATCTATCACGTTCAGCGAAAAAATTGTGTATATACTCAACTTTACGGTCAGGCCATAATTTGGACCATATCTCTCCGACTATTGTGACTGATACAGAGAGCAATCATGCGGTTCTAATTGACCAAAATTCGAAGCAAATAAATTAATTTTTGACCTTGCCAGCTTTGCGTCTCCACCTTTACAATGCAGGTGGAATTATGGTTGAATACACCACAAGTACATTGACATAAAATTTTGAGTGAACTCAAATTATCTACCCACAAAAGAAAGTATGCATATTTTCAAGATTAGACAAGGCTCAATACAACCTGGCCTGCGTATATCCTTAAATTCCTAAATGCCATTTTTCAAAAATCACGGAGTGGACCCTGCCTTTACGGGGAAAGTGCTCCTATATCTAACAACACAAATACCGGCACCTCCCTTTTTTGTGGTGATCGTCAGGTTGCTAGTCATTTTGCTCTAGGGGCGAAAGGGATATAGCGCAACTTGTGTCCCAGGACCACATCCTTTCGACCCGTCTCAGAGGGCAGCTATTCACTATTTTCTATTTCAATCGCTGACTCTGATGTTTTTGTTGCAATTCTCACTCTACTTACTCTAAAAATATAAGCATAATACATTAAAATTGTCTGCCTAGAGGAAGAGGATAGGTAACTGGCGAGTTAAACAAGGGGCGAGTTAGAAGAGTGGCGAGTTAAAATGGCGAGTTACCCCCACAAAGTTTTACAATTTTTCAAGGAAGTCCTTGTGGCGAGTTAAAATGGCAAATTACCCCCACGAAGTTTAACAATTTTTCAGGGAAGTCCTTGTGGCGAGTTAAAATTTTAAGGAAGCCCATGTGGCGAGTTACAACCTTTCAAGGAAGTCCTTACGGCGAGTTAAACATTTTCAAGGAAGTCCATTAGGCGAGCTAAATTTTCCATTGTTTTTGTTGTGATGCATTGTTTTGACTGGTTTCCATAACTCGCCAGCAGGACTAAATTGTGTTTCTGTAACTCGCCAGCAGGACTAAATGGTGTTTCCGTAACTCGCCAGCAGGACTTAATGGTGTTTCCGTAACTCGCAATAGGACTTAATGATGTTTCTGTAATTTGCCAACAGGACTTTATAGTGTTTCCGTAACTCGCCAGTAGGACTAAATGGTGTTTCCGTAACTCGCCTCCATGACTTCTTTGCAGTTCAGCCTCCGACTTTTTTTTTTTTTTTTTTTTTCAATCGCTGACTCTGATGTTTTTGTTGCAATTTCTCACTCTACCTTACTCTAAAAATATAAGCATAATACATTAAAATTGTCTGCCTAGAGGAAGAGGATAGGTAACTGGCGAGTTAAACAAGGGGCGAGTTAGAAGAGTGGCGAGTTAAAATGGCGAGTTACCCCACAAAGTTTTACAATTTTTCAAGGAAGTCCTTGTGGCGAGTTAAAATGGCAAATTACCCCCACGAAGTTTAACAATTTTTCAGGGAAGTCCTTGTGGCGAGTTAAAATTTTAAGGAAGCCCATGTGGCGAGCTAAATTTTTCATTGTTTTTGTTGTGATGCATTGTTTTGACTGGTTTCCATAACTCGCCAGCAGGACTAAATTGTGTTTCTGTAACTCGCCAGCAGGACTAAATGGTGTTTCCGTAACTCGCCAGCAGGACTTAATGGTGTTTCCGTAACTCGCCAGTAGGACTTAATGATGTTTCTGTAATTTGCCAACAGGACTTTATAGTGTTTCCGTAACTCGCCAGTAGGACTAAATGGTGTTTCCGTAACTCGCCTCCATGACTTCTTTGCAGTTCAGCCTCCGACTTCGTGGGGGTAACTCGCCATTTAACTCGCCATCTCCTAACTCGCCCACTTTTTAACTCGCCCAAAACTTGTGCTCTCCTAGAGGAACATTCGAACACACGGCCTTTGCATTATAAGGCGAGCGCCTATAGACGCACGCCACGCAAATGTCGTTCTTTTGTAACAGTTAAATAAAGCGCAAACATAATCATGAATAGTTCCGCTATGAGACGAGTCGAAAAGACGTGGTCCTGGAACAGAAGTTGCGGACGGAATAAGTCCTCTGCCGTATGCAGTTATGAAGCTATATGGTTATTAGTCAGAGACAGAATAAGGCGACCAATTGCGAGTCTGACGTAATTTGACGGTGCAGAACAATCTGTTAACATGTAAAGCTTATTCAAAAAGAAAGTTTACTGACGTTAATTATTATGTCCATGAGTCGAAAACCCGACTCAAATAGGGCATGCATGTATTTTTGACATTTTAAATCGTATTTTGTTCGAACATGCCCCGCCCATACACAAACCAATCACGTTCCGCGTCACGCTGATTGACAACCTTGACATACGCGCAATCGTTCGCCTTATTTTGTCCCCGACTATAGTCATGTATAGAGATCAGAATATTAAGTATATTAAATATTAGCCAGACAGACTGACAAACTAACAGATGCATGAATGGACCAAAGTTGCGGGTATATGGATGATTTATAATTGTCAAGAAAAAGTTTTCTTATTTGACAAATTCAAATTAGTCCATGCATCATTAAACATTTTATTGAACATTTTCTTAGTATTTAACATAATTTGTGTCGTCACAGAATATGTAATGACTTAAAGATTTTCACTTTTTTTAAATTGTATGACGATTTATTGAAAGGTTAAATTGGTAATTTGTAATTTTAACGTGTGACAAATTATATAAATGATGCGTCAGAAATTGATAAATTACAAAATAATGTCAATAATATCAGATTTTACTTTTCAGTCTCGGAGATAAAGTATTAAATTAGCAGGACTCTGTTAGAATGATAATTTTTGTGTTGATACTATGCCCAAAACCGAACAAACAGTTCAGTTCATAAAATAGCTCAAATGAAGTGTGAAATCGCGGGTTAAAATTCCAATGGTAATATTGCCTGCATGGCCCCGGGTCTTGGATAGCGTGGCTATTTGAATAGGTCTGGTCTCAGAGAGGGTATCGATTTCAACAGATCTGGTCTCAGATAGGGTATCCTTTCATTCGTTTCTGGTATATATATATATATATATCTATATATATATATATATATATATATATATAATATATATATATATATATATATATATATATATATATATATATATACACACCAAAAGTTCGACTTTATTTTGCAAGCGCTGGAGCATGTTAAGACCAATTTCTTGGTACATATATAATGGAGTGTGCGTAATTGAATCAAGACGGCAACATGCACATTTAAAAATACAGATTTTGACCTCGTAGGCCACTGTCAATTATGCACCAACTATAAAAGGGTCTTTTACCCCAGTGATCTGCATGGTAAAAAATGACCCCAAATTGTGGTTAATTTAAAAAAAAAAATGGATAAAGAAAATAACCCCAGACGTAGTTTATTTCAACCACCTCGTTTGGTCAATTTAAAATTTACCCGTTATGGGGTTATTTCAATATGACGCTAAAAACTACTGTGATGTTTTTTACAAGATTTTACACTGATAGTTTTAAACAAAGCATGATTATCATAAAATTTGCATATTTTTGGTTCCTCACGTTAATTGAAATAAATCGCTATATCTACCACAGAAGTGACATATAGCCATAATATTTCTCTAATTCCTTTGGAACAGATTTTATTTGCAGGAAAGCCCGGTTTGTAACTTTTAATTTTCATAGAATATATAATATTTCTATTGTTTTCAATATTTTTTGTTAAATTTTAGAAATTACACCATACTTTTTCCATTCCTAGCTTAACCTGTTCCCAATTTGTCAAAGTTTTGTTATGAGACTATCAATAGATAAATTTTACATTAGCATGCGAAATATGAAACCCTGCATCAAAAAATAACCCTACGGCTGTTACAACCCAATACGTGGTAAAATTTTACCAGCTTTACATAAAATGATAGTGTGCATTCTTTAATTGTCCTTGTCTTATATCTTTATTGAGACACAGCAAATCTTAAATTCCATCAAACATTAACGTTCAATTAAAATCGTTTTCCTTCGAAAGCGGCTCAATAATTGGCCATTTCTTGCATCATTTTCAGAACATAAAACTTCCTTTGCTTTTGAATTAGTTTTCATCAATCACTTATGGCTCAAAGATGTCATTTTCACACATAATTCACATGAACAATATTTTTCCTGTGTTTAAGATGCGAATTTCTACCATTTATAGCTAAATGTAAAGCATGAAACTCGTACATCCACTATCTATTAAAGCCACTATCAGCGATTGTTTTCAAAATGTAAACAAACAGCGCCCCCTATTTTTCATCAAAGTGCATTTTTTTGCACTGTTGTGTTGGAAATTTTTGTAGTAAAGACCCTTGTAAGTGGCTAAGCGTAACGTGCCGTATTTGTCAAGAATGATGATTTTTATGCTTTTTATGCTTTGTTTACTAATAAAAGTCGGGATCCGAATTTTTTTAGGCGCAAAAACAGTCGTAAGTGGCATCTTCATTAGGACCGCTTTAAAATGCTTAAGTGTCTGTTTTTCACAGTGAACAGTAATATAAGGTGTTGATATGACCTAACACTGGCAATTTAGAGACAAAATGGGCATTTTGATTTTGGAAAGAAATGACTGATAGTGGCTTTAAAAACAAGGGCTTCAGAACCAAAGTCAAAAGATTATAACCTTAGTGATCTTGCGTATATCGGAGGATTATTTTTACTGACCTAGGGAGTCCTGTTTTCTCGCAAGTGTAGCAATTTTGCGCCATCAAAGTGGAGGGTAGGGAGAATTAAGCGAAGTAGGCGATTCCGTGTTTTTCAAACGCCGGCTGAATCGTGGGCATGGGTGGACATGCAAGCATGCCGTTTCACAGCATCAAAAGCACCCCTCCCGGACCGGAGCACCCATTCTGGCTCTACTTCAAACATGGTCAATATAATACGTAATGATTGTCCGCGTTAGTATAATCAAGAAAATTATATGCGACGTAGAGAACCAAATTACACGTTTACAATTCATTCAGCCAGAGCGTCACGACTCATGACAATTGCATGATTGAATGAACTCGCGTAACGGTATAAACTGGGTAAGGCGAGTTCGAGGCCCGGGTTCGAGATGTAATTTCGCAATGAATTTTCATCCATTGCACTATTCTGTTACCCATAGCTACCCATGGTTACCCTGGTATGATAATATTAGGAGTGTTACTAGCTACTTGTCCTTGTTGTTTTGATAGCATTTCATCATCATGGGCCAGGCTTTCGCCATTTTCATCACTGGCTCTATCAAGAAAATACATCCATGTTCAAGACCCATATTTAATCAAATTTGAATCTGTAGTCTTGAAACGTCACCATGTTCCCATGTTCCATTTATTACTAAAATACTTGGTAATTTGTCTTAAATGGCGATTCTTAAAAGCAGTATACACGCACTCAAAAATTGTTGCGAGTTGGGCCACTGTTGGATTAATCCTAATTTATTTTTTGAGCGCCAACTTTGATTGTCACTTCGAAGGACGTTTACCGTGTTTACATGAATGGATGTATCCCACCGGTAAGATGTTTTGTTCACTGCTGTCGGCATACATGATGCATGGTCACTTTGATGATGTCACCGATGGCTCGAATGCCTTGGTTTCTGAGGAGTGATAGACATGTACATCCCAGGTCATAATTGATCGACTTTCTTGCCACATATTCACTAGTATTTTTATGTTGCATAAACTATATCCTTCAAAATAAGCTTTTGGGCCACCCTGATTGTTTACTTAAAAACAACATGGTGGCCAAATATCAATTCTTACTAAGAATCGACTAAAATTTATTTTTTCCGTTTTTACAAACACATAGGTCTTTGCTTTGGACAAAATGAAATGTTAAGTGATCGAAAGAATTCAATATGGCCGCCACAAACGCTCAATACATTGATGGATTACCTTAAGTTTATTGTTAAGGATATTATCGTAATATAACTGATGCATTGGTAACTTATTGTTGAGCTGCTACAAGCAAACATAGGCTATAGAGCTATCATTGTTTCTCAAAATGGCGGCTAAAAGAATTAAAGATGGCTGATATCTGCGTTAATTGCAGTATCACTTTAACTGTATTGTTGGGGATCATTTCGATGTTCAAGGGTACATTATTATTGTTAGACGGTGTAAATATTTAAAATGACATTTCAACTATATTATTCAACCTTGTCAGGACAAATATTAAATAATAATACCTTGTCAAAGAATCTTTAACCCTCGTCCAACCAAGGGTTTTTCTACTACATTAACTTTTTTTTTTTTTTTTTTTTTGCATTGGTAACTTATTGTTGAGCTGCTACAAGCAAACATAGGCTATAGAGCTATCATTGTTTCTCAAAATGGCGGCTAAAAGAATTAAAGATGGCTGATATCTGCGTTAATTGCAGTATCACTTTAACTGTATTGTTGGGGATCATTTCGATGTTCAAGGGTACATTATTATTTTTGACGGTGTAAATTTTAAAATGACAGTTCACTATATTATTCAACCTTGTTCAATGACAAATATTAATAATAATACCTTGTCAAAGAATCTTTAACCCTCGTCCAAGCAAGGGTTTTTCTACTACATTAAAGGCCCCGCAGACTCAGAGATGTCCTGATGGGGCGCCATCAATTTCCAAAAAAACCGTGTTTTTGCATGTACATAATGCTTGTCCATATACAATCACTGTGTGAACTTGCTAAGCTTAAATCGAATTCCGTTTCATATAGAAATCACAACTGTTTTAAATTTCCGGATCCGGAAATTTTTTGTTATACACAGTATCCTAGGACCGTAATACTACACATAAATGTACGCATCAAAACGAAAAATCCGATTCATCTCAAATGTCGAAATTGGCGTGTAGGTTACTATCTTTAGTTCTCACAGTACTTCAAAATCTTTTAATCATTTTAAAAAAAATAAATATTCGACATCTATGAGTAGACTTTTAACGTCCGGGGGGGGGGGGGGGTACCACCCCATCTTGCTTTGGTATAAGTGTGTAGCTATATGTCCTTTCTTTTCAAATAAATTACAAAACATATATTACTAGTTTTTAATAGTATATTCACGTCGTAACAGAGTTTATTAATTTTATTTTTTAAAATCTCTTTTCAGTCAATATATATACATTAAAAATAAAGAAAATGTAAACATCTAACCAAGACAACTTGCCTAACTGACCACCAGCAAGGATTAATACCTTATTTGTAAGCAAATCTCCAAAATCAAGGGTTTTGCGACCATTTTCGCCATTCATGCAAGCAAAATTGGTATTTATTTGGCAATGAGGGGTGCCAAAGTATTAAGCATACACATGTTATTACTCTAAAAAATAAGAAAAAAATACAAATATTGTCAGTATTTTGCTTACAGTAGCATCATACACAAAAGAATCATTTTTTTTTGGCATTTTAACCAGTAAAGTATAGGCAGGTGGCAACCACCTCCTACCTTCCGACTTTAAAGGACCCCTGACCTCCCTGAAGGTGGCACCTCAATTTTTTCCCGCTAAAGTGACCGCAAAGGATGAACTTAAAATTTGAATTTGAGTTACGAATTTGAATTACATACTAAGCCTTAGATCATATTCCTTTGCGTTTTTTGGCGACAGGGAATCATCTCGGGGGGGGGGGGGGGGTGATAACCACCCCTCCTTGGTCGATGATGGTTAAATTGTTATCATCAACAGCATATTCGGGGTAACTCGGACGCAAACATTTAATTGGACACTTTAGAAATGTAAAAACCAACTTTTTAAAATGTGTCTGTGCTTTCATCAATGTAAAACAAACTTATATAAACTTCACATTATTTTATAATTCCACGAAAATATGGGTAAGTCGCATAGCATGTGGCTCGTGTTTCGTTTTAGGCCAATCAGGCAATATGCACATTTCTTGTCAGAGACAACCACCGTGGCTACTTTACTCCAATATGAAGTATAATTGTAAACTAATGGTGGCGGCATACGGATATACTTAAAAAGAAGACGTTTAAATTGTGTATGCATACCTCGAAGGACATGCAATTGAACATTGCATATAACAAAATGAAATATCCCGATTGAACGATATCCAGGGCTAGAATGCCTTGCAGAGACCAAATGCAGAAGTAAATACTCATGTATGCCCAACATCGGTAATATCATATCTATGCATATGCTTTTAAAACGGACAATAGTTAAAATGTGCGTAACAAAAATGGAAATAAATGAAGGGAAAAAAGTTTAAAACTGTGCAATATAACCTCAAATACATTACAATGAACATTGCAGGCCAATTGAATGGACCCCTCTTTGAACGATATCCGTGGCTCGAATGTGGCTCACATTGCATCGCTCTTGGATTCAAAAAACTTTTCCCCAAAAATGAAAGTGATATTTGCCCCTTTTTTTAATTTGAATAGCTGTGGTTCTTATTTTATCATAAATGATGGTAAGTGAGCATCTGGCATGAAACAATTGTGTTAATTTCGGTTAGTGGTTCTCAAGATATCGTCCACTGAACAATAAGTTCAGCAAAACAGACTTGTCGCGGAGCATCATTTGCAGACTTGTCCAGGGTATTCATAATGGAATGATAAAGTACACATCCATTTTTTTGGCAACAGGGCATTTCAAATCTGAAATCATGCATGCAGTGTGCAATACCATTTTTCTGTCTTTTTGTGGGGGGGGGGGGATAGCTTTATAACCACACTAACAAACCATAAATGAACATTTTATTCAGGCAGATGCGCATTTACCCATTCTTTATGTAAAATAAAATCCACAGATAGCTAATTTAAAAAAGTGGAAAATATCCACTTTCATTTTGGTAAAATTTTTATTGGGTCACCCTGTATAATACTAAAAGTATATAGATGCGTTTTAATCTTTGTATACTGTTTGCTATTTCTCTTAAATATTTACTATTACTACGGGAATAAAAAATTGTGCAAGGATGAAGATGATCTTGACCTTAATCACTATATCATAGATTTTTGTTGTTTTCTATAAACACATCTAATATACTTTCATGTGTTGAAAAAATGAAATAAAATCGACTGAAAATCGACCTAGATGTGACATTGTGTGTAGCACCCCCCCTTTTTTTTCCCATTTCGATATATTTACCACATGAAACTTGTGGTTTGGTAGAATGTACAATATAATGCCTTCGTTAACTTCGTGTTACATTTTCACTACGTATTAATCAGTTAATCTATTTATCCAATATCAACGATATTACAAATCCAAACACAGCCAAACACCAATTCACCTTTGCAGAGCAAGAAAAACAATATCTTCCCATTGTTCAGAGACATTGCTAAGAGTTAAGGTTCTTATTGCATAGCGTGTATAATCCTTATAATATCTATACCTGGACGCAATGTTCCCGGAACCACCGTATGTGAAGCAGCACACGACTAGGGCTTTGACGGAACTCTCTCAATTACTTTCGTAGTAAAATATCAGGTAATGACCTAAAATGCCCCAGATATATATAATGTAGCCAACGTTTTGACATTGTATCGCATGGAACGCCTTAGAATGGTTTCAACAGGGTTGGAAACGCTGAAAAACATACGAAACAGCATACATCTGAGCCAAAAAGTGAATTTTATGATTTTATTTAAATGAGCCGTGACGTCACGAAGAACGTCAAAGAGCACATCACATGTGAGATCACATGTTTTGTCGTACGTTCTTTCCAGGCGGTGGCGGCCAAGCCCCATTCAATATAGCAACTCACCCAAAATATCAAAAGAAATTACAGCAATACGGGAGTGCAAACCACAAACCAATTTGGGTACTTTAATGTTGGTCGGTCATGGGTGTTTTCATGACCCACATACGACCTCGTCCTCGTCCGATACACACATTCATTTTCATCTGGGAGTGCAGGGACATTGTTAAGTTATATTGTGTCGCAGTTGAAAATATTTTAGGTGTTTTCACCTCTCCGATTTAGACTGAGTATTTTTTTTTTCATGACGTAAGCACAAAATACTTTTCCTCTACAGTGCATGTTCAATTAACTTTGAATGGCATGCAAGTGAACCTCATTTTCTCTCTAGAAATCAACAAGGAATAATCTTGTGCGCGTAATGGCATACGGCTTGGAAGTAGTTGCAAATTTACATTGGGGAAAAAGAATATAAATTAGCTCATTATGAAGGCATCCGTGTTGTTTGTGGGGTGCTTTGTGATGGGGCTTATCTTAGCAGATTTACAAGTAACAGGTATGTTGTATTTAATAAATTCTATATCGGAATACACGTACTGAACGCACTTACACATTATATTGTGTTTTGTGCTTGAGTATTGTAGATCAAAACTTTAACAGGCTCATAAGGGCTATTCAAGATGCTTCCTTACCAAGTTCTAGTAACTCACTATTTGCGACAATATGTGACGAAACGAGGCAACTTCTTATCTATATATCCCTTACATACCTAGAGGAAAATGACTAGCAACCTGACAATCACCGCAAAAAAAGGAGATCGCGGGATTTGTGCTGTTAGACCTAGGAGCACTTTCCCTGTAAACACAAGACAGGGGTCTGCCTCGTGATTTTTGAAAAGTGGCAAAAATGGCATGTAGGGATTAAACGCTCGTCTACCTGAGCCATTTTTTGTAACAAAACTCCCGAAGGGGTGGGGGTGGTTCCAACGACTGAACATCGGATTCCTGTAAAATTGGTATCACAGGGTAGCTTAGAGTTTCTTCTTTCCATTGGTATCAACATAAGTACCAATATCCCCATTATGACGTTACTATGACGTCATATGTTGAGTAAAGTATGAAAATACTGAATATAGGGTGGAAAATCGATATTTCGCAATATTTCGTTATTAAAGCACTAAAATGCCCTCATTATATTAAACTAGTCATTTCCCATCAAGTAGAGCAAAAAACCGCATGAAAATCGGATATTCCTAACATTTTTGGCGAAAAGTTTTCCATATGTGTGTCTTTTGAAATTGACCATTTTGCTAACATGCGAATTTTATGACGTCATTGTGACGTAATGCTATGATGGTACTCATTTTGGTATCAATGGAAAGAGGAGGACCATAGCTATCCATTGGTACCAAAATCAAGTGCCTGTAATGCTTCTGTGTTGTGCTAGGCATGTTGGTACTTCTCTCCCGAAAGGGGGGGGTGGTTGCCACCCTCCCCCTTCCATCACTTGGGATCACCCTGTATCTTACCCATACCCCGGTGGATGTTTGTTTTTGGATGAAAAGGAGCGGAAGATGTCAATTGACAATTACATTGAATGATTTGGCACCAAAAAAGGGGTTTTTGCAAGCCGGGGAAAAACCCCCCCCCCCCCCCGTAGACGAGGGTTAAGGGATATATTACATCAACGTGACGACTTGCTGAGTTACATGCAACTCAGAATCTCAGTTGGTATGAAACGACTTGATGGGTTGCAGGTTACCTGCAACTCAAGAAGTCGTCATTTTAATACAAGATATGGGGATGCCGAGTAACTCGATATCACCACCTGTTGTATCAACTCGTAATACGCAAGCGTCTAAGTGATATCCACTTTCGATTTGTCAAGACATTTCATGTTCGATATAGTGCTAACAATAACACGACGTTTTTAGGAGGAAATGTTGACATAGTTGAGACAAAGATATGTCACATCAGGTGTTGACATCATAGGCGTTAATCCTGGGGGGTTGGGGGGGTGCGAGGGGGTAGGGGGGGGGTTGGATGATACCCCCAATTATTTTTTGAGGGGGATGGTCAATACGATCATCCCCCAATGTTGATGACCTTGTGTTCATGTGTTTTGACCAAAAAATAACCTCATATTTTACCATATTAGTTTTACAATGGCAAATTTTCCGCGCACTTCGCGCCGATTTTGTTCTATTACAATTACATTTAATAATATTAGCTTCGGCGAAATGACAACTTTTTGCACGCTCACGCGCACACTCGCTAGCAAGCATGCTTTTCAGAAAAAACCCCCGTTTCATTCTTAAAATTTCCACAACCCCATGACCCCCCCCCCCCCCCCAATGTTAGAAAAAGAAATTGACGCCACTGGTTGACATGCTTAGATAAAAATGTCAATCCAAGAGTAATGGAGGTGGAAATGGATTTAAGAGGGCCTATTGGTTGTCGCCTGATTTTTTGCATTGCCAAAGAAGTTAATTTGAAAGTATAGAGCCCTGAAAACAAATTTAAATAGAAATACTAGTTGGTTATGTTGGCGCGGATTAAAAAAAATAAGCTCAAAGATCACAATTTAAATTTTGGATTTGGGTGTCCATTTTGATGTATCGTACCTTTGCGCGGGCCAACGTCATAGAATGTAAATAAATTGTCCTCGGGCTAAGACCAGAACAGCCATGGAGCACCAAACAACATCTGTCAAGATTTGCGGAAGTTAATTCATTTGATTGCTCTTAAGTACAGGGAAAAACATACAACAAAAACAGCAACTTGAATGATGTAATTGTGACGCGTAAGATAGGGTCTTCTTTAAATCTAATCTCAGTTTAGCCTGAGGTTTATAAAATATAACATGACACATGAAATGGTCGACCAATCTTAAATTTTAAAGAAAAATTAAGACACATGGTAGACACCTGTATGTGTTCTAATGACCTAAAGCACTTTAAAAACCCCAAGGTTCGCCCAAGCATTCTGGTGTCCCAGTACTTCGTCTACATCAAAGAGCTTTGTAGTTAGTAAATGAAAGTAGTGGTGGCCGAGCTATCTACGCGGTCGGAATTAATGTTGTTTGGCGTGGGTCCGAATGCAATTAAAGGTGCAACGAAGAATTTTACAGATCAGGTGTCCCTAAGAATATTAAAAATTCCGATTTTTTCACCGAAAATTTTCAAATTTTTCTCCATCTCAAGGATTAATTGGTAACACAAATTTATTTCTAATTTATATTGGAGCAAATACGGCATTCAGCCTTTGTTTTATATTGAAAACTTAAATGACGTTTGTTTTCACTTTTTTAAGGCAATTCTAGAGCTATGAATACAATGGGTATTTACAAAACATGGCCTGGCACATTGCCATAAATAAAAGATAAGTTGTTTGTGCAGCACTTCTGCCTTTGGGACTTCAAGTATTTGGCAGGATAGCTTCAAGAATCCTATTATAAACATATCCTACTATCTTTTCTCTTACCCCACTGTGGGATTAAGCACGAGCAAACCTGTACCCATTTCACAAAGGTATACTGGTGGTAGTTATAGTAAGAGCCATTATGGTGTCAAAGATGAAAAGATTGAACAAGAGTCAATTAAGAATGAGAGGGTTAAAAGACCAAGAGACTAGTAACAATTGTGACTCGAGGGGGGCGATATTACAACAATCCTGACATAACTTCAGGACGAGTTACATTATAGATTTGTACCGCGTTATAGTATAAAGGCAAAAGGCTTTGTTACATTTTCAGAGAATGTCCCTTAAAACAGTAACAGTTATTTGTGAAATTTGGACCCAATCTGTGGAACACGCATATGAAGCTTCTATCTGGCTGACGAATTGGTCTTTGTGATAGCCTAAGATTTGCAGCTTAACGAAGAAATTTATAAATTTCATAGAATGCCCCCTTGAATTGGCCTAGAGTCATAGCCAGAACCGTGAACATCCATGAGACTTTGGTCTTGTTTCTTTCACCCAAGCTTTAGCATACAAGTGTTGTCATAAAGAAACCACAATACGTGAGCCGCTATAGCCTACAGCAAACCTAATCAGAGATGATGTTTGTATGCCAATGAAATTGATTCACTTAAAGGCACTATCATGATTTGCTAAATCAGAATCGGAAATTAATTGAAGATTTTTGTTTCTGTACAAGTAACGGTATCCTTCCATCCTACAACTGATAAGACCAGAAGCAAACTAATAGTACATAATCGGATTTTTATTGATTACCTCGTACACCTGACCACAACACGTATTGAATGGAGATTCCTATCTTGAACATGCCGTGTTCTTCCTTTTCTTTCAAATCTTTAGGTGTAAAAAGTACTTTATCAGGATTCTACATATAAGCCTTCACTTTAAGCTATCCCTGCCAATTTCCAAATATTTTTTACTCATTCTTATGAACCACTGATAGTGTCTTTTTAATGATCCATAGCTGTGACAACATTTAGGTGGACTCCTGAGAAAAACACAGTTTCGATTTTTCAGTCTGCCAGGCATAGTTGAATTCGGGGTTTAATTTATATCCGTCAAGCAATGTCAAGTAATTTACCTAGAGTACTTTTGAAATGGGTACATCTGTCACAGTCAGGCTGTCATTTTGTAAGGAGGATAAAAGACATTAAAAAAACCATTAAACCAATGGTGTACAAGATTGCAGGCAATGCATTTTGATTTAGGCCAAATGGCCCAAAGGGCCATGTTTTCAATGGAGCCCAGGTTGTGACTAGAGCACAAGAAAAACAAAATTAACACGGCCTACATTTCCAAAAAATTATATATGTGGAATGAACGAATCTATTATGTGTCCTCAAAAGTTCCCAAAGCATTTTAATAGGTCATATTTTTTTGTGGCATTTTCTGCGGTGGTAAAGTGTTTACTGAATTTTATGTTGTTATTTATTTTATAATACATGAATATGTCACTACATAAACTGGAAAAATAGTCAATACTTATTTACTTTAATTACTTTACTCACTCCTTTTGGTGGAAAAGGTGGTTGCATATGGGACCTTCACTATTATCTAATTAACGGGGCCAGGGGGGATCCATGATTCTCAATAGAGGGGGCGCCAAATTTTCAGGGCGCCCACAAAGCTAGCTCTATCCGCCGCTGTGTCCTGTACCGGTCATCTTATAGATCTAAAGGGCTCCTGTGTGACCCAAAGTCATTTTTATAGATTTACAGTGCTCCTAGCGCTCTATGCCGCGCCCGGCGCCTTGTGATCTGTAAAAAATAGAGGGGGCGCGCGCCGGAGGCGCCCCCCTCTAAATCCGCCCCTGGGGGCGATAGATTTGATATTTGTTTTCTTTAAAAGTTGCGTTATCTAAAAGATTGACAAGTACAAAAAATACGAGTCGAAAAGTATATCCTTGGACCCTTTCCCCCTTTTTTTTTGATTAATGACATTAAGAAATCAAAGCACGTACGCGGTTCAAGATAGTCCATTTTTGTACAGGTAAAAAATTGTTTACCACCATTCTATATAGTGGTTGTTTGGGAACTATAAATACACACTAATTATCAGTAGTCTGGAAAGTTGTTTCCATGCACCTGTGAGTCTGACTAATGCCTACGTGACGCGTTGGTTTCTTAACTATGGCATGCCAGGTTGATCAACCTTTATCTAACCTTGAAAATGCGCACACTTTCTCATTGGGAAAAGACCGAGTTCACTAAATATGATGCCAACTAGTGTACTATGCCAAATGTCAACATGTATTATCTTGGACAAAAACAAACTATTTTTTGTTAATATAATACTACGTGAATCAAAAAAATTGTGCAAGGATTGCAGATGACCTTGACCTTGATAAAATCACTGAATAATAGATTTGTTATTGTTTTAACAAAGCAAATCTAATATGCTTCCAAGTGTTGAAAAAATGAAAAAAAAAAAAAAAAAAAACTGAAAAATAAGCCAGATATGACCAATTTTGTAAGCACACCTCTTTTTCCTTCATTCCAATGGGATTTATACAGTTAAGCAAGATATTTCGTTAATGTACGATATACGGGGTATATCATTATGAAAGTAATGATGACCCTTGCTATCTTGTTTATTTGATATATGAATAGTCATAATATCCTTTATTAATCCTCAAAAGGAATTAATGTTCACATATAATCTCACCCAATTAATCCGAATGTGTAAATGAAAAGGGTTTTCAACACTACTACTGTAATCCAGGTATAACGGCTATACCAATAAGGGACCAAACTCTTAGCAATATCCTAAACAATGGGAAGATTTTTTTTCTTGTTCTGCAACAGGTGGATTGGTGTTTGGATTTGTCATGTGAGTTGGCACATTGGTATAAATAAATTCATTGATCAATTCGTACTTGAAATATTCAAGAAAATGTAACATTTATTAAGTTGACAAAGACAACATGATATTGTACATTCTCACAAATACACGTTTATTGTGTGTAAATCCCATAGGAATGGAGAAAAAAGGGGTGTCTTACAAAACCCGCCATTTCTAGCGCCATATATATACGCTGGGCGTATATGTGCATTTGACCCTTGAAGGGACATAATGGCAAGAAAAAATTGACATAATGAAAAGGACCCTTACTGAAATCAGTTAGTCGGCAGGTCACCCAAGTACTATTGTTCACACTAAAAATTGTTGGACAGGGTAATTTACACGGGCTTTCACAAATACAATAGGCAAACGACCTTGCCATTGTCCACATTCCCTGCACACGTCTGCAGTTAAAATCGATGGAAACCGGGCCCACGTTATAGCATGGTTAAATTGGCATTCCTTGATGCCAGTAAATGTAAGATTATACATTTTCCGTGGTCTTCGCTTTCTTAAAAGAGATAGAGTAACACGTACACAGACTTTTTTGTAGTACACAATTCAATTAATGATTTGGGATGCTTTAAAATTTTGTGGGATTTTTATAACTTCAGAGACCACGCTTTTTCAAAACTTAAAATTCGTCGCTTTTAATTCGTTGTTTTTAACCCCCAAACACCCGTTCAAGTCATATTAGACCAACTTAGATATGTAGTTGACATTCCGCAACAATTATACATGATTTTATAATGAATTCAGGTATTTTGGACCTCAAATCAGGACATTTTCCAGAGCGTTTTCGACCAGCTATTGAGGTCACAGCGATTGTATTGTCTTCTCGTGTACAAGAAAATAACGCATGTTGGCGTGACCCCCTGATTGACTGAAATCACTTCCACGAGTTTGAAAACAATTTCGATGTTTACATTCTGTAAAAACAGGAAGAGTTGTTTGTCATCAGTTTGTAGCAATTTCTGGAACAAGGATGCTGAACATTACTGCCAGCATTACCAAACTTGAAAAGATGTTGTCATCATCTCACAACCATTGCTATGGTATATGTGCTAATCCCGGCTAATCCATACTTCACTTGCCAGATCATATATCTCACTACAAGCTTGAAGTACTTAATTGGTGTCGAAAAAAAACCATGCTAATCCACGGAAAAGTCTGTCAGGGATGTTCACACCTGTTTTCTGTTTTTATTTAAAAAGACGAGAACGTAAGTGAAATCAATATTTTCTTGTTAATACAGCCTGTCTCAAAAAAAATGGTACAATCAGAAAAAAAATGGTTAAATATGAAATTTCATAATAAGTCATTCTTCCTTGACATAATATTAAAGAAAAAACACCAGGCTTTCCCAAGGTGTTTGTTTCTCTCATTTGCTTTTGTCAATCCAGAGATATAATCAATTTAGTGAGCTATATCAAAATTGATTTTGTGCCACTTTTATGCATGGGCGGAGTTGTTCGCGGCCAGCTATGCCATGCTCACAAAAGATTGCAACTTTAACAAAAGAAACAACACAGTACATTAGTCAAAAAGGAAGTCTATTCTTATCGACACAATTTTACTAGTCAACATAATCAGTTCAATGATAAATATCTTCTTTTCATAAATAACAAACAATACAAATATTTATTGCACGTCAATGAAATGGAGCTTTTATTAGCAAGATTGGTATCTGTTAAAATCATGTCCAAAGGAATGCTATGTGCACCAAAAATTAAAACGTTTTAAAATATTGCACTATCTTTGTGCGTTTTTACTACTTGTTGAAGTCAATAAATTTGAATTGGAAGCAAAAGTATCAAGTGGTGGTATGAATTTGCTTTTCATTATACTTCAAGACCACAGAAACTCTGTCCTCCAGGTTGCTGTACGCCGGCTGTACGCTCATGTTTCTCTTCTGACAAACAGTATGTCGAATGTTATTCACTTTATCTTAAAGCCAGAACTTACGGAGCATAACTTCCACCATTACGTAACTGTTTTGGAATCTTTTAGACTTTCTTTATGAAGTTAATTCTTTTAAAGAATTTCATATCCGTTCAAGTGTGAACACTATGTTCAACTAATTCGTTCACCGTTTTCACTCACCAGAAAGTGGCACAAACTCGATTTTTGTGTTCCGCAGTAAACTGGAGTTATCTCTCATTGAAATAAGCCATTGAGATGAAACAAAAAATCCTGGAAAGCCTGATCTTTTTCTCTGAATGTGATATACAAAAAAACTTACTTATGTGAGATATAATATTAAAAAAAACGGGGTTTTTGATATGTACCATTTTTTTTGGACAGGCTTGTACAGACCCTATGTTAAGTGGCACTTATTTGGTATTGCATTAAACCACATTTTCAGTGGCAAGACAAACGTACGTGCCACTTACGTGGTCTTGCACTTGAAAAGGGCCAAAACTGTTAGATGCAAGGACCAACGTAAGTGCCATTAAGTTGGTCTTGCCACTGTAAGGTGACAAAAAAAGTTTGTTTAATGCAGACCAACGTAAGTGTCACTTATGTTGGTCGTGCATTAAGCGGAAAAAAAGCGCATTGCATATACGTTATATTCTTTTTCCAATTAAAAGTTGTTACTCGCTCATAGTATTCACAGATATTTTAAATGATGCGCGAATACCTCCTCTTTCAAAATTCACCAAAAATTCAATTCGACAAAAGGCAACTTACGTTGGTTCTTGCATTCAGGCCTGACGATATATATATATATATAGTATAGATATATATATATATATATCTAGATATATAATATATATATATTATATAAGTATATGTGAACGCTCAATAAACCCCACCCCCTATCTATAGTAAGGAACATCCACTAAAGCAGTGGAAAAAAGGATCTCTGAAAATCTCCATCTACCGCAAGCAAGATCTTTGAGGAAACATCCAGTGAATAACACAACAGAGCTCTAAAGGACAGTGGGATATAAGGAAAAACATACAATTCAATGAAGGCAGTGACAGACATGGATGGAAGCGAAGAAGACAGGAACAGCACAAACTAGAACCCAAAGAAGAAACCGCAAAAAGAATCGCAAAAGAAGAACTATTTGGTTTTTTACCGCCATCTAGCTGTAATGTAACATTCTAATGTAGGAAAAACATTCCTCGTCTAGCGAACAAGCATTTTCCGAAGGGCAGCAAGCTTCATAATATTTTCAATAAAAACACGTCAATATTTAATAAGTTGTATGAAACTATGGCATCAATAATCACAATCTCCCACAACACTCGCATCAACAAAAATGAAGAAGAACAGGAGGAAAAAAAAAAAAGTGTGCAAGTGCCGTGAAGGCATGAAAAAGCACAGCTTGCCCCATTCTGGGAAAATGCTTGTCTAATTACAAGGCTACTGTAAATACAGAAAATCAGAGCAAACAATATATTGGCATAACAGGGTGGGCGGGTGGTAGCTTCAAAGATAGGATTAGAAATCATAAACAAAATCATTTCTGCACTGCCAGTATGTAATTAGAAACAGAGTATCTAAACAAATATGGCAACTTAATGGAAAGAAGGGAAAGAATATAATATCACTTGGGAAAATCATCAGAAAATCAAACACTCAGACCAGAAAATCTGGGTTATGCAATCTGTGTTGGATGAAATATTTGAAAATATTGAACGTACAAGCGCTTAACAAGAAAAGCGAATTGATCGCTAATTGTAGGCATGGCAGCAATATCGGAAAAACCATTGTCGTGTAAGAAAAAAAATAAGTGGCGTTGTGGTAGTGTCAGTAATAGATCATTCGCCTGATGAACGCCTAACGTGAAACTCGGAGTAGCGAGTGGCCCCGTGTTGTGTTTAAAATCTTTTATATATATATATATATATAGATATATAAGTATATATATAATTATATATATATATATATATATCATATATATATATATATATTATATATATATATATAACAGAAAATATATTTCAATTCCAGCGTTAGAGTGCTTCGATACTAAAACAAAGTAGAGCCTATGTAGCAATTTCGTTAAAAACATTAATTTTCAGCTGTGTTTCCTGGCAGTTCATGCTAAACGGCATTCATCAGACAACTGAGCGTAGTTTTGTTTTGTCTGGATTCACGAGGGAAAATGCGTGTTCGTGCGTGAAGATAAAACGCAAGAACGGTGTGGTTGAGGGTGTTATGTAAACGCATGCGTACAGAGAGAAGCGACGGGAATGCATTTCCCGCTTATTCAGGCAACCCGACAAGGTGTTCATTATTCTTATTGCAGTGTCTGTTTTCTTATTATGGCGGACATTTTGATATTAGTCTGATTTTTGTTGATCAGATTTGTCCTTCCTTTGCAAGTATAGGTAGTTTTCATCAATACATAAGTTGCATTGTCCAGATCGTGTTATGGTGTTGGATTTTTTAGGATTTCCCATTCTATGGTATATTGGGAACGTTTCCTATTCAGTCTCCATACGTATTTGGATAGTTCTGTTTCTTTCTCGTACTTATCATGTTTGAACGATTTGTTGTGATTGTTAAATCTGCTTTTAAACGCTCCTCCCGAAAGGCCTATGTATGACTTGGATTCATCATTTGATTTTACAGTTGCTTTGTACACTATGGCCTCAGAATTCCCCCTACAAAAGGGAAAAAGAGGAACAGATCGAGAAAAGTAATATGGTTTAACCCTCCTTACAGCAAGGACGTAAGAACAAATGTAGGGGGAATTAAAACGTTATTACAACCCTCTTACCAAATGTTCACGTTGTAGCTATGCCATCATACAAACGTTGGATTCACGTTACCGCATGGTTGTAAAAAAGTTATATTTCAGGCAAACAATTTTAAGAAAAAAGGCAATAAACAAAGGGAAAGCGTGAAAAAAATAATGATTTAAACCAGTTTATACACTTTGTTTTATATGGTAATGTACACGTCACCAATTACTTAATTATCATATGAATAAACTTAATACATGTACCTTACATAGATTCGAACCTGGGCCTTAAGATTACAAGTCCTAAACCTTATCCACTACACTACATAACTTTACTGATAGCAGATGCCAAAATTAAATATTTATGTATGTACTACTTTTTCAAATTAAACTAAATATAATACAAAAAGGAGGAAAAGAGTTTTTAAAACTATTTTTAAAAATGATAGGGAAAATAAGATTTGCATTTTTTAAATGACGTTACTTATAACGTTATTTAACACATTTTATTGGTAAAACGATTTTCCTAGTTCATATTCTTACATTAAAAACAAGTAAGTTACAAAAGAACGTAATATTACGGAAAATATAACAACGGTCGGCGTATAAATACTACCCTTTTTCAAAATGTGTAGTAATATTTTCTAGCCACTGTTTATTTTACATTTTTCTGCTTCCAAATTGTAATTTGATGTTAGGTATAGGAAATAAAGCGTGAAGATTATTGAATAATTGGGGTTTACCGTAATTTAAAAGGTAAAGTCTGGTAAAATTAGGAACATTTTTACCAGTGTGTGATCCTAGGAAATGTCAACATGGGCTTGCTACAAATACGGCATTCCTAATTTTAATACGTCCCTATTTTCTAAATGGTCTTTAGAAACATCAAAATAGCTTTTCTTACCTTGAAGGCCGTGGTGAACGGCCTCACGGGGTATACCCCCGGGGGCACTCACCATGATTAGCACGCATCATGCTCCTGTCGATAGACCCTTTTTTACCAATCTGTCATCCAATGACCACCTTTTTTAAAGTCCTCACATCATACCCAATGCCCTAAAAGCCCCAGATTTAAGGATCTGACACTGAATGATCCCTCTTTTTTGCTCAGAACCTTATTGTTTTGGTCCATCCTGTATTTTGTGTGTAACAAAAAGAGTAGGGGATTTATTATACATCAGTATTATTTTCTATAGCCATCAAAATACCCCCGTTTAATCTATTCCACACCGACTCCCCCCATTTTATTCTCCTCTCACTGAATTACCCCCTTTTTGGCAAGAAATCTCTCACTTTCATATGGCGCTGCCCACTCACGATCTCTACCCACTGGATATGTGCTACGCCGCTCGACGGAGAAACCGGAAATTGCCTCGCGTGCCCTTTTGCTCTACCCCCATAAACCCGGTCGGGCACGTACAACGGAATAGGGAACCTATGTAAAAGGGACAGAATTAGGCGATTAATTGCGCCTATGTCAAGGTTGTGAATTATTGGTTGTGATTTTTCGAGTGGGTGGGTATGTTCGAACAATATATGATTCAAAATGTTTTAAACCAGTCCTTTAAAGCCATATTTCAGGTTTTCAGCTCACAGATACACAAATTATATAATTCATGCAGTAAGTGCTTGGACTACTAGTATTCAAAGATATATTTTTCCGCTTTACTACCGCGTCTAACCCCGGCCCCCCCCCACGCAAATTGACTTGGTAGCTCCTCAGTATGATGGGGTACGGGGGGGGGGGGAGAATTTTTGCATCTCGTATCTCTTTTTACCGGCTTTTAAGAGATTTGGGGCATTCACGTTCTATTTTAAAAATTTACTTAAGATACTTTGGAAATTTAATTCCTGTGGGGGTTCTTGAATTTTGGTGGGGACCAAAGCTCGTTTCCCAAAAGACGACAAGATCTTCAAATGCAGGACAACCGCTAGGGTATACAATTCGCACAACAATGATGAAGTTCTAGGGGTATCAAAATTCCAGTTGTGAATTGTGACTGGTGCAATATAAAATAGGAATTGTAACCTAACAACGATCGCAAAATAACCCGAGTGTGTATTTTTTCTTGCAGTATAGCAAAAGTGTAACTTTCTGTATATTGGCTACACTGAGATTTAATTGGTAAAAAAAAGTGTCTTATTTGACTAATTAAAATTAGTCATGCACATTATTTTTTTTAGAATCCCCAAAATTATGCTAAATGGTTGAATTTAAAAAGAATGGTTTTTTTTTTTTTTTTAAAGATTTTTGGATAATTCATCATTGCAAATATTTCCTAGCAACTTAAAAATGAGGACTTTTTAATTACAAAATTCGTCCAAAGACTAATTAATTGCAAATGACCTGTTTACTATATTCGTCATTTTGTGCCTTGACAAACTAATTATGCATTTGTGAGTCCTAAGTCGTCTTTAATTAGCATTAACATTTGACCATTAAATTAGTCAGTCATTAATTTTGTCTTTTACAGTGTAAATTTAGAGGTAATGAAAATATTTTTGTTCATGAAAACTAGTTGAAATATGGGCCGGATACCTCCAGCATAGCAAACATGTTTTCAGCATTGAAGTACATTATGAATGAATAAACAACTGATTGCATGACTAATTTTAATTAGTCAAAAAGACACGTTTTTTGACTAATTAATATGCTCAGTGTATTTTAAAGAAGGTATTTTATCATGTATTGAGAACATTCCCACAATGGGTATAATTTTACTGCAAAAAAAAACACCTGAAAACTAGTATGAATTTCACAAAAAAACTGGCTCCGTTAGACTCCGATATAGGGGGTTTATTTTTCACTGAAATTGGTCTTGTTAGCCTTTTCGAAGTCAAGTTCAGAACCCCTTGAATGAACATGCCACCCGCACCCCCCCCCCCCCCCCCCCCAGCCCCCCTCGGATAATCAGCTTTGAAAAAAAGATATGCACTGCAGTCGATGGGCCGTATAACTGCAACAAACTCAGTGTTTTAAATCACTTGGAATTAAATTTGGAAGGAACTTAAATTTGGGTCCTACCTTTGGATTTCTTAAGCTAGTCTAGTGACACTGTTTTGTGATAAAGGGTTAAAATCACAAGCTCTCCTTAGGCCTAATTTGTGGATCCATTTCCAACATGTATCCAGCGAAGACTCGTGATTTAAATACTATTCTAATATTCCCATGGAGTTATAGTCGCATTTTAGAGCACCGCTATAAGTCTAGACTAGTACATACAGTGAATTAGTGTTAACAGTATTATGTACAGTGTTAGGACTACGACGTGTGGTCACCCACTAATCGGTTTTGCAAAATGCCTAAATACATTTCTTTACTTCTACTCACAGTTAATCTTCAGGCAAAACAGGCAACATACTTCAAACAAATTGCAAACGCTTGATATTTTTTCAGATATTGAACAGAAAGTACTGTTAAAAGGACGCTGGGCAACTTCCGGTTTCCTCACCCGCTCGCTATTCAATCGCGTGGAGACAGCCATCCATGTGTATAGATCATGGCCCACTCGACGGCATTGAAAGTGCGTATCCGGTGGGGGGGGGGTATACTCACACTTTGAGACGTTGTTGTACATAAAACCAAAAGGGAAACATTTCTGGGCCTAAAATTTCTCTGCAATAAAAGGACACGTAAAAATGTATCTACTCCACTTTATCTTCGGCTTTTAAATTCGGTATCAACACATTCCCTCTTAGTGAAACAATACCATTGTACCATTTTAGGCCATTTTTTACAATATAACTCCAAACCATGACCATAGATTGACAGCTGTAAATTTTTGGAATCCTTATAAAAGTTTGAACCCCTCTGTAACATTAAATCGCCCCGATTGAAAAAGTGGACACCACAATTTGAGAGTCCTAATCCCTAGCGTAATCATGGTTCCAATTATAAATAACAACATTTCTTTAATGTTTTTTTTTTCGAAAACGTATTTTCGGCAAATAAGTAATAAAAAAACCGGACCATCTATGTTTCTTTACACCGGTGTGGAAAGCAGATTAGTCCGGTGGGAGCCATAGTCACGGGCTCCATAACATAACGGAATAAATCGTTAAACTAATGTTGCGAGAAAAGTCAACTAAATCGATTGACCTACTCTTCACCCATTTTTTCCCAGGACTATGAAGTAGCGGACAATGGGTACTTGTCTACACCGGCCTTAGTCATTATTATGTGTTCAGAATCTTCCATCCTAGTACCTTTGTACACAGCTAATGTACAATAAAAACCCAATGTACTGAGACCGTGACATAGTTTTTGAGACATGACATATTTTAAAAGAACCGGCCATGATTTTTTCTGGGAGGCTTCTGATTGGCTTGAAGTAGTCAGGGATGTTCCATTTCTTTTGGGGTTGTCATTACTTTGGGTTTTGCTGTCTACTGTTTGAAATTTTGTGGTTGGTTCTTGGTGTCTTCTGGTTCCATTTCCTTTCTTTGGTGGTTCCTGGTGTCTACTGGCTCCAATTCTTTGGTTTTCCTAGTTGTCAACGGGTTCATGTATTTGATACTCCTTGGTTCACTTAAAGTATTGATAGTTACCTTTGGTGTCTATACTTTTCACTAATGTTATAGGATCTAGTTATTCCTAACTTGTCCGCCAGGTTCAAGTCAACATTTCTGAAAACAATAATAATGATAATATCTGATGGTTTTTATCCAGGGCCGTAGCCAAGGGGGGGTGCGGGGGGTGCGAACCAACCCCCCCCCCCCCAACTGACAAAGGTACCTTTATTGATGTTGAGGTCTGCTTTTTCATGTTTAAGGTTCGTGTATTCAAATAAAATTTGTCTAATGGTTGTTGTGCATTGTATATGAATGACTAAGGCGCTGTTAACCATCGCATTAAGATTGACGTTGTCTTATACTTGTTGTTTCTCAACGTCTGCGACGATATTTATCCCTCAGACTCAACATCCCCCCCCCCCCCCCCCCCCCTCGTCAGAATTTGGAGACGATGGGTCAAATTTTGGGTCAACCGGCGGGCGCAGCGAGCCGAAATTTTTTTTTTGTTACGCAAAAGGTCCGCTTCTGCATCCCACCCCCGCATATTCCCTGGCTACGGACGGGGCGCTGTTTTTTCGCGGATACAAGAATTAATCGGTCTCGCTATGAGTTTTTAAAATATTCGCTTGTCGCTCCGCGACTCGCTCAATATTTTCAAAACTCATAGCTCGCCGATAATTCTTGCGCCCTACTCAAATCCGGGCTGTCAAATCATCCAATATCATAATCAATATTGGAAAGGTAAGAGACTCGCTTTGGAGGTGTCACGATGCCCCTTGAGGAAACATATGGTAGAGTCTGTCCCCCTTTACCTTTACATGTGGTTATTCAGTAGCTCAGATTCGCATAATCTTTCTTATTCTTTCCTTCTTTGGCCTTTTTCTGTAAAAGACCTCTCTTTGCGATTCAACTATGTCATTGAGACAACCGGCTACCTGAATGCGAACCGGACCTATTCTAACGAGAGTCTCGAGTGACGGGCGTTGTCTTCCAAATTCGCCTTCCAGAATACGAAGACAAATCATCGAAAGTATTCATGGTTAATCACATACAGAAGTTGCTGTGATACTTTCACCTGAAACGTACATTTTGGATGATGGAAGCATTGCATACTATCTCATTGGTAAGTCTCGTCAATGAGCCCGTATTTAAAATAAACTCTTTCAAATACGTTATTGAATATGTTATCACTCCAATACTTTAATAGTAATCAAAACAACATGGTATATCTCACTTCACATTCTTTTACATCTGGTCCATTGTTATTGTGCACGCTGCTGAATAGATTTCGAATGTTGTGTCCTTGCCGCATTGGCGTAAGGTCTTTCCTTGTTCGCGATAAAAGAAATCTTGAGATTCTACTGTGTGTTCAATTAACTTTGACCACATGATTAATATTTTTTCGAAAAGAAAAATGTAAAGACACAAAATTCGTGAAAGAAAAGCCCATGGCAAGGGCTGACCTAATTTGTGCATAAACTAAATCAGCAAGTTATTGGCTTTAAAACTAAGAAAGGCAATGGTATTCAGCGACCTACAGGTGAGAATGTTGCCCTTATGTTATGAACAGATACTAGAGCTCAAAACGGGGAGGTAATAACACCTGCGATAGCTTAAAATCTTTTCAACAATAGACCTGCATACCCTGATGAGAAAAAGATCCGAAGTGTTTTAGGTTGATTGTTGAATATCATTAGCTCTATTGTTCGCTTGAGTTTACGTGTACATATTGGTCACTGACATCTGGAAGTAAATTGAGTTGATATTTTATTCATTTTTCTAAATAATGTGCACTCTTTTCATCTGGGGATACAGCTTTTCCTGATTTAGAAACTATTTTATACGTTTTAGTGAAGGAAGTAAGTTATCCTTAGTGCTGTTAGCACGGAAAGATGGTTAAATCGCAAACGTATCACGGCCTATAAATAGTAGTTTAAAAAATCACCCTTTGATATTGCTAGCGACGATTTAGATGGATGCGCACAAAGCTTCTGTCGCACAATATCTCATTTTTTTCTCCACGGGGCAGAAATTAACCTGCGTTTTTAACTGTTTCATAACACAAAACACAAAAGCCATGATCATAAAATGATTTAAAAAAAAGTTTATCATAGAAATTCACAAAAAGGAATAGCATGCTGAAAAAAGGTACAAAAATACAAATAACACTGAATAAAAAGCAGTCTACATGAAGTCACTTTTTCCACAAGATATTTTACGCCACTGTACACTATAGTAGATTTCAAATTACGTGAGACTCCATACATAAATCCATAGGGGTGATGGTTCAATCCCCGGCCATGTGGAGACTAGACCTTTGTTGCCATCACAAAACATATTGTGCCCATGGTACAAAGTTACTTTACAGAATCGACTTACTGGAAACTGATGTATTCAGTTCTACAATGGTCTGGTAATGATAGGACTTGTCAAATCCGCTTTGTGCTAACCTCTTATACAAGTTTGGCCCACTTTTTATGGCAAAATAAAAAACTTAGTTGTGTTATGTGTGCATTGATATAAGAATGCATTATTTCTCCAGCACTGTGATAAAGAATGATATTTTGTAGTGTCAAAGGTAAGTTATGTTAAAATAACAAGATTTAATGAAATATTTGCTGGTGTTTTCACCCTGATACTTCAAATGAATCATCCAAGCTATCTTAGATGTGAAACAATGTATTTTATGTTAACATTTATTAACTAGCTATATTACTATACATATACCATAAACTTTTCTACCTGTGGCCAATAAAATATTTCCTCTTACCTCTCACGGTGAATGGACAGACCTTAAACTTTTAATGAGGTCTCACTTATTTTGAAATCTAGCCCACGAGATAAACCATCGTCTACCGAAGGGGGGGGGGGGGTCCTTAGGTTTTTCCCCGGCTTGCTAAAACCTACTTTTTTGTGCCAAATTATTTAATGCAAATTGTCAATTGACATTTTCCGCTCCAAAAACAAACATACACCGGGGTATGGGTAAGATACAGGGTGATCCCAAATTGATGGAGAGTGATGGGGGGTGTCAACCACCCCCTTTCGGGAGAGAAGTACCAACTTGCATAGCACAACACAGAATCATCACATGCACTTGATTTTGGTGCCAATAGATAGCTGTGGTCCTCCTCTTTCTATTGATAGCAAAATGAGTACCAACAGGCCTAGCATGAGGTCACAATGACGTCATAAAGTTCACATTTTCATGCGGTTTTTGGCTCTACTTGATGGGAATTGACTAGTTTTATGAGAGCATTTTAGTGTAATAATGTTTTTGAGTCGCTAAAATTGCGAAATATCAATTTTCCACCCTATATTCAGTATTTTCATACTTTCATCAACATATGATGTCATAGTGACGTCATAATAGCAATGTTAAAAAAAAAAAAAAAAAAAAAAAAAAAAAAAAAAAAAAAAAAAAAAAAAAAAAAAAAAAAAAAAAAAAAAAAAAAAAAAAAAAAAAAAAAAAAAAAAAAAAAAAAATGACCCCCCCCCCCCCCCCCCCCACCCCTCCTTTCGGGAGTTTTGTTACAAAAATGGCTCAGGTACACGAGGGTTAAATTACAAATCAATAGTCCAGTATATAATATTTTACTGTAGTCCCAAATTTATGTAAATTGTTATCGTTTTTATTTATTATTATTGTTCCAACAAAGATGTGACCCATTATTATCATTATTACAGAATTGTCTACTGGTGGTATGATGAACCTCTACAAAGATGCGCAATCAGGTGAACCTGATGCTAAAGTCCCTGCTCCCAATTTGATTGGTACTGACTTTGTAGATTTCTACGTGGAGGTCGATGTCGAGAGCGACACGATTCATGTCGGCAGTGGAAATGGAAGTAGGATTCTCTCTTGGAAAGACACGGCTGGTCTGCATACTATCAATTTCATCCAAGTTCAGAACTATAATGATGGCTTAAGACGTACAGCGGAATGGGAATTCTGCTATGGAGGTATGGCCATTTTTTATTCCACGACCAATGAATATTTCCAGGTCGCTAAAACAATGTTTTCATATGTGCGTTTAAAGTTGCGACTGTTTCATAGGCAAAACGAAGTGCCACGTTCTAACAAAACATTTTAGTGATTTTTTTTAAGTTCCACCTATTTTCGCGATCATCTGCTTTTGCCTAAATTATGCAAATTTAGCTCCACAAATATCCAATAAATATAGCCGAAGACATGTGAGCAGGGGGCTTGCATAGGTTCCATCATACTATCTACTATAAAACTTTTAATGTGTTTTCTCTTTTGTATGAATTATGCAAATTAGCTCATTAAATATGAAGTTAAAGGCACTATCAGTAATTCACCTGAAATAGTCAAAATATTTGAAATTTGCAGACACCGCTTAAAGAGTGAAGTAAGTCTATAGACCAGTTAACATCCCACGTCACTTCTTTTGTTGCCTGCGAATCCATTCCTGCGAACCGTTATGGCCCATAGTATTAAAACTCTAACAGTGTGCAACAGTCAGGCCGACCTATTTCAAGATACCAGGCCCTAACATGTTTACAAACATTACTGTTAACTGGTCTATAGAATTCTCATAAGCTATTTGTTTCCAATTTGTAGAAAAGGAAGAAAACATCAGTATTCAAAGATGTGAATCCCCATACAAATACGTGTTGTAGTAAGTGTCCGCATGGAGAGCAGTGGCGGATTTAAGAGTCAGCAGTGTCAGCACTGCTGACAGGTCCCCCTTAAAATATTGCTCTCAGGGCCCTAGACACCCCACTATAGTCACATTAAAGTGGGACGTGGCGTCACTTCGTGATACTAAAGGGGCCCCACCTTAAGCTGCTGACAGGGCCCTTTTCATTAAATCCGCTGCTGATGGAGAGTAATGAATAAAATATCCGATTTTGTCCTTATTATGCTGCTTTTGGTCTTATAACTTGCAAGGTATGTTAGGATATCTATACTTGTCATAAACATAAAAAAATCAGATTTTTATGATTTCTTCGATTTTCCGATCAAGCAAACCACTGATAGTGGCGTATGTGCACAGTGCCTTTTCTATGAGCTTTCATATGCTGAAATCCCGTTCATAATAATCCGCGAAAAATGCATTTTTTTTTTGCGAAACGTATGCATATTAGGTACATAATCGGTACATATTTTCCAAAACAAATTCTAACCAGGTCAGCTTCTCAGCTGGATTCCTTTTGCCAAATAGCTTTTATTGGCTAATTTTGTCAATTTTGGGGTGCTGATTTCAAGATGATAAGGTATCATTTTTTCAACCGCATCTTCAGGTCATTTTGATTTCAAAATGGTCTCCATTTTTCATCATATATTTTGCTCTATATCTTGACTTGTGAGAAACGTGGAAGAGTAAAAATAGCACTCTTTGTGATACAGACGATTCCATTTAAAACCACTGTATTAGTTTTAGCTATTTTGGTTTAGCTGTCATCTTGAATTTCAAAATGGCTGCCATCGGCTTATGAGCACACAAAAGAGTAAACATGGCGGCAATACCTATGTTTGTGATACCCGAAATTCCATTAAAAGCACTATTTTAGCTATAACTATTTTGGTTTATTTACTTAAATATACGTATTTATTATTCATGTATTTATTGTTTATTGTATTTTTTAAATTATTTATTATGGAATATCCTATAGAGATTTTATATACAACACGAGGTTCAATGTCAATCTGTCACAAAAAAAAAAAAACAATACCAAAAAGATGTTACTGAAATTTTGAAAAGAAATCTACTAACATCGTCCTAAGAATAAAATAGCACCAAATCTTAAAGGTGCTTGTTCCGATCAGCTTCCGAATCAATTTCTTTCCCAAAATAGAGATAAAAAATGCTGTTTAATGGTGGCCCATCAATATTAGCACATTAGTGAATAAGGGACGACAGCACTGGACCCCGGTAATTGGTGGTCAACCTGCACTCGGATACTGAATGGATGACTTTGTGTGTGTGTGTGTTTTTAATAAAGTCTTTCAAGATACATCAGTTTTGTGGCACATTATCAAAATTCATGTGGATTTTTTGAGAACCAATTTCAACCCCCGTCTTACCGGGGGGGGGGGGGGCTTCGCCCTAGTAAACTTCGCTCCGGTGCGCTAAAATGCCAAAAACTTTCGTAAAAAGCTTCTAGGTTATCATTCTCTCATCCTTTCCAGTCATTGTAGCGAAAAAAATGTGAAGATAGCACCATCCCCGGGGTTAGGTATGCCGTCAAAGTCGAAGGTAAGGGGGTGGTGGGCGCCACCCAAGGATATTTTATGGTGCATTTTTTTAAATTATTATTGTACACGATGTCTCTAAAACTCTACGTTTATGTAAAACTAGCCAATTACCATCATTTAGAGCTGAAAACCACATGAAAATACGATATTCCTACTTTTTAGCGCAAAATTGGATTTTCTTCTAATTTCTGTGGAAAATGCCGTCGAGTAGCGGATTTGATGACGTCATTGTGACGCCATACTAGGTATATACTACTTATATTGGTAGCAATGGCAAAGAGGAGGACCATAGTCTACCCCCTGGTATCAAATCATAAGCATCGAGTGGTTATAACGACTTCTCGAGGGGGTGGCAACCTCAACCTGCCCCCCACCCCTTGGTAACCGGTTACAAAAAAAGGCTTGGTAAGACGAGGTTAATTTTGAAAAAATAATATTTCCCTCCAGCATCCAAATTGGAAAGCTGGGCTTTCGGCACTCTAGCGAATGCCATCATGATGTTGCACTTTATATACACCAGTGAACACAGGGAGAGAACATAACAGATATCAAAGGATACTCGCCAGTATAAGTTTCCGTTCATTGGTCAAGCGGTATCCTTTGAGTAGTCAACCTATCAGGAGGAATTTCTGCTCGTTTGTCGCCTATTGAAATTGTTAGGGGTAGACTTGATGATTTCCTTTCTTCCAAGTAGTGTTTTCTGTCCATCATAGACGCAAAACTAAAAATTTATATTGGAATTTGGTCACAACATGCGGGACCCCGTCCCGGATGTAATACAGCATCATAAAATTTCAATTTGGGGAAAAACAATTTTGCTAATTTTTGGGCAAAATTGGAAATTTTGAAGATTACGTTTTTACTCATTTATTACAATTTCCTGTTAGGGAGTTAAAATGAGATTTTCTCAATTTAAAGTTATTTCTGTGTCAAAGGTCATTGCCCTTTAAATCCCATAGGCGGACTGCCTAGACATGCTGTGGATTTTTCCACATGGGCCGCTGGAATTGGGCCATTTGGGCTGGTCAATAAAAGAGAAGAAAAAAAACAGGAAGAAAGAATGAAAAAGAAGAAAAGGAAAAAGATTATATGGTAAAAGTATATTTAAGCCTGTGAAGCAATTTCAACTGCTTTTCAGGAGGTCGTGGTGAAAAATAAATTAAGTATTGGGCCGGCAGCAACTCTTTTGAGAGAACGAAGTTGAAAAACCTTCAATATGGCAAAACAAGACTTTGAGATTTTGTGGACTTTCAGATATCTAAGAACGTTACAAAGCATGGGCTTGTAGCAAGCCTATTGTGCCCGGATAGTGGTAGCGAGTTTGAAGTGTATCTAATCTATTCTAGCAAATTTGCCTTTAAAAAGGCTTTTTTGAATCCCGTAGAGAAATATGTCAAAGTTTGTCAAAGCTCAGTTGACTTACATTCATTAAAATATATGTACATACATCACCGATAGTCCCGAAAAAAATAATACAATTGAGGTAAAATTAACAAAAATAGAGGCATTTTAATTTTTGCTTTTTGGACATTTACGAAGAAGAAAACGGGCGGATTTTCGCCACGGCTTCATTGATCAAAAGCGCCCAATTTGCTCCTCGTGACGTCAAAGTGATGACCAAAAACATAGTGTTGACTCGAATTGTATTGTGACACTGTAATATTGATGATTAATGAAAGTAATAATAAATTAGAAAAATAAGTTACAGAATGACATATTTGTTTCATTTCGTTGTGTTTTAATTATATAAGTGGCAACACTGCGATTATGATGGTCACAACGACGTCGTAAATTAGGGATGGTCATCACTTTGCCGCACCATTGCCTGCGATGTGGATTGTCGGAATCGTTTTCGGTAAGTAACTATTGGGCGGAAAATTAAAAGGGCCCACTCAACAAATGTGGACAATTTCAAACTTATTTGTTATATGTAATTACGATTAATTAAGCTTTCCATCCATACCAATTTTCCAATATTCAGAATATGACATATTTCTTGAATTTTGTAACTTTTTTTTTTTTTTCAAATTTAGTGGAAAGTTTGATTCCCGGCGTCGTAGGAAAAGAAACTGTGTACACTGTACCCATAAATAAGGGCGAGATGGACTCCATAGCTTATTGTGTTGAAAACCACTTGATGAACTTATTATCTAAAAAAATACGAAGCTCAGTGATAGAAAGATAGCTAAAACAAGGAGGGTTCCTGTAATAAAATCTACTCGAAGAAAGTAACGTCAACAAACTCAGTACCATTCGGCAAGTATGTGGGCCAGGAACTTTCAAACAATCCGAATGTGATGGTACAACCATATCTCCGTTTATATCTTGATGCCTCTGTAATTACAAAGATTGTTTCATGAATTGAATTGTCTTGACTAGACCTAATCAACCAATTTGTTCAATTGTTTGTTGATAAAGGCTTTTAAAAGTATTACTCCTCTGAAGTCTGTCTCGTCACTTCCACCACTATACTACTCAGGGCCGCCGTGAGTTGGCCCGGGGCAGTAGACAAAAATTGGGCCCTGCCTTTAGAAAAATTACGACGAAGCATGAGAAACAACATGCATATTTTATATACCTCTAAAAGCCAACTTTGAAAATGAAATCATCTAATTCAGATCTATGGAACCACTTTGATACACATTTTTGCTTAACAAAAATCCAAAAGGCTAGAACTATTTGACTCCGGATTTGACTAAAAACTGGGAATTAGAATGGAGCGGTGTCCCTTATGCAGGGTAGAAAACACATTATGTCTCACCCACGTCTACGAAGGGGGATGGTTACCACCCCTTTTTTTTCGCTTGCTAACCCCCTCCCCTTTTCTTGTACCAAAATTGTCAAGTTCATGCAAAAACAAACCATCCATCGCGATTATAGAGTAAATACAGAGCGATACCAAGTAAGGAATGGAGAGGAGAGGGGTGTTGCCAACGCGGCCAACACCCCTTGGGTGAGTGAGACAAGAAGTGACAACATGACAGGGAGTGTCACAGTCACTGACTTTGATTGCCAATAGATGTTGTTGGTCCAGCTCATCTTTCCATGATACCAAATGAGTACTAACATACACAGCATTGCGTTAGAATGACATCATAAATTTCGTATGTCAGCAAACTGTCAAGTCCATAGACAACACCAGTGTAGAATGGGGGAATTCCATTTTCTAAAAAAGTCAGGAATATCCGATTTTCATGGCGTTTTTGGCTCTACAGATGGGAAAATGATAGTTTATTATACTCAAGGGGTTTTAGTGCTATAATAATTGTGTAAGTCAGAAAAATTGGGATATATCAATTGTCCACACTCCACCCCATCCTCAAATTATGGCGTCATAGTAACGTCATAATGGAATGTTGGTTACTTATTTTGATACCAATGGAAAGAAGAAATTCTAAGATATCTGTCCGGTAACAAACATTTATGGGAATTGGATGTTTAGTAAGGAAAATCGCAGGGGGTGGCCCGGTTGTTTTGTAAAAGGAGATAGGTCCGGCAGGGGAAACATAGTCCGGGCTCCATTGACGAACAACGGAATTAATCGTGAAACTAAGGTTGCGTGAAGAGTCAACTGGATCGATTGCTCTATTGTTCACCATTGTTGCTGGACTGTGAGACAGGAGGAACTATATCTCCTGCCACACCTGCAACCACCCCCTTTCGGAAAGAATTTTGTTACGAAAAATGGCTCAAGAGACGAGAGTTAAAACCGGAAAAGAACCCAACAGATGTAAATTGAAACGGATTAAGGCTGGTGTTGCCAAAATCAAGGGCAGCGGTGCAGAGAATGTTGGCAAAAATAAGTATCTTTGGGTGAGAGACAGCCAAATTGCTATAAAAAAAATAGATTGTTTCTGTGATTAAAATTGCCTACATTTTCCCAAAAATTGGGTTTTGGGTTGATGTTTTTTTTTTTTTTTTAAATAATCCTAAATAAGAAGGGTCTTTGGTGTGAAGACTTTCAAAAACTTTCCCCCAAAAATAGGAGTCTTTTGTTGACAGAGGTCAAATTTCACAAAATATGGGATCTTTGGGTGACAACATACTGAAAATGGGGGTTCTTCTCACAGCCTTACATCGCGTTACTCCAAGGTGGCATGCAGTGCCCTCCCTGGTGGGAGTGAGGCATCTACCTTTAAGCTGGGGAAATGGTTCGATCAATATGTGTATTGTAGAGGTTTGTTTTTTGCTTGTTCTTGTTTCGTTTATATTTACTAGGTCCTATATGATTTCATAAGGCTCATGCGGCGGTCCCGGTCAAGTCATTTTTTCCACCCGGCCGGATGACTACCCAGTCCGCCTCTGTTTAAATCCAAGAAAAACTTCCAATGTTCAGGTAAGGGTTCAGATTTGGATTAGATTGGAGGCCTCCACCCACAACAGTACATCATTGGATCATTCTTGTCGAAATTAGGTATTTTTTTTTCTATGATGTTAAACCGATTTTGAGGGGATTATGCCAATTGGATTGTCAATTTTGCGGCTCAACAACATCAGTTTGTGTTTGGCCTCACTTTTGGGCCAAATTTGAAGATTACGTTTTTACTCATCGTGATTACTGTGCTACTTGGGGAGTTAGGTGGTACTTCCCAAAATTGGCCCCACATAGTGCGCATATATAACAAAAAATTCATATGAATACAGACACACTTAAAGTTACTGTGTCAAAGTACATTGATTTTTATATCTCAGAAACCCCAGTTTTGTCAGGTCAGGGTTCACATTTCGAGGCCTACAATGTAAATATATGCATAGTATATTTTTAATTAGGTGTCATATAAAAGATAATAAAATTATCTATCATTTAATGTCAATTTTGACTTATTATTTACTCATATTTACTCAATTATGATAATTCGCTATGCTATGATACTATACTCTTTGGGGAGCTAAATTTTCCTTCAAACTGCCCCACATATATACTTCCAGTATAGCATGAACATTTCATAGGAATACACAGGCATCTTTTAAAGTTATTCACATTTTGATGCCTATCATGTATATTTTGAGGTGATTATGTATGGATTTCAAAGTCTTGCTCATTTTGAGGTGAAATTTTGATTTTTAAAGTTTTCTACTCATTGTGTACTTTGCTCTCTATGGGGTTAAATGGTATTTTCCCAAAAGTTATCACCACATAGTGTACATATATCATGAAAATTTCACAGGAATACACAGACACACTTTACACACAAGTTACTGTGTCAAAGGTCGTTCACCTTTAAATAAAAAAAAAACACCGTTTTTCCGGTCTTGGCTCAGCTTTGGCGACCAACCATGCAAATACCGTAGCCAATTGTAAATGTAGTAAATGTATCTTTAGTTCGTACTTTTTGTGGGTTAGAAGAAGATCTTCTCATCTTTTATTTGATTGTCGATATGTCAAAAATATTTGGATCAGTATTGGTGGATGGATGTACGAAAAATGTAACATTGAGGTAATTTGTAAGCAAATAATAACACTCATTTAGGTCTTCATCCCTACAAATGAAATAGGCCTATGAATAATCTTATAATTTGTGTCATATGGAATATTTACAAAAATAAGCTTTTGAGAAAAAAATGCGCCTTTCCAATTATTTAAACAGAATTAAAACATTACGAAACAGCAAAATTTATCTGATGTCAGAATTTAAATTAAAATAGTTTCAAAGGAGTTACTCAACCTTTGCTCCAGCGTTTGTGTGTTTAAGTGTATTGCTTTCATATTGTTGTTTATTTATATTTATAGTAGTGTAAGTTTTTTACACTTTGTGTATTTAAATTTGGTTCATCGCTTTATTAATTGTTTTTGTTGTAGAATATTTTGAAAATAAAAATATAACGAAAAAAGATACATGGTGATCCAAAACTGATGGGCCACCCCCTCCCAGGCACTTGACTTTGATACCAATGGATAGCTATGGTCCTTCCCTTTCAATTGTTTTGTTTTTTTGTTTGCCTTTTATGAAAAACATCTTATAATTCCAACAACACAGGAAGGAGAGTGGCATGCCTAACGTAATTTACCAAGTTTCAATTGTACAGTACTAGTGCGTAAATTTGAAACAATTCATAAATTACATTAATTAGATATTTTTTCATTCACCTTGAGCTATAATAGATAATAAAAATGCAAGTATTTATATAGCGCTTTACACAATGTCTCAAAGTGCTTTACATTTATTCCGCTGTCACTACGATATGTCACATTTTCACATATTGAAAATTCGGCAGCCAATTATGACGGCGCAGAGTATGACTACCCCTAACAGCTCCCCATTTACATCTGGGTGAAGTGAAACAAGCGAGATAAAAGTGTCTTGCCCAGGGACACAACACGTTGGCCTCGTAAATTTGGTGCGCATCATAAAAATTGACTTTTGGACCGCCATTTTAATAGGTACAATTAACCGATTTTCATTTTCCCCTAAATCGTGGTCGTGTTGATGTACCCCATCATTGACCAGAGTTTTGGTAAAAAAATCCAACGGCAAAGTTGTTTTCAGAGAGGGTCTACATGAACCCTCCCCTCCACACACACACAAACGGGAGTGCACAAGACCTTATTCACTAGTGTTAATGACCGTTTAACCCAGGGAGTCCAAAAAAAAAAAAAAAACAAACAAACAAACAAACAAATGAAACAGCCTATTGTTGTGAAATTATGACACATTTGCTAGCTATGGGAATATCCTGTTTTTCCTTATATGTTGCAAGACATTTTCTTTATAAGTACCTACTGCAATGTGTTTTACAGAGCTATGAATTGGCAAAACCACTTTTGCTTGGCAGCCATTTTGAAATCCAAGATGGCTACCACAACCAATTAATGAGCCAATAATACCATCAATATTCTAATTGTATTAATTGACCCTGAAAACTTGCGGATAGACATCATAGACCGAGATATGGGTTAAAATAGACGTAATTGGTGACCATTTTGAAATTCAAGATGGCAGCCACAACCGAATGATACAAGCTATGATCCAATATTGCTATAAATATTCTTATTGGATTCCTTGACCCTGAAATATGGGCATAGGCACTGCAATTGTGCATCTACAAGGTCCAAAGAAGGGGTATATGGGCAAAATGTGACAGCTTGGCAGTCATTTTGAACTTCAAAATGGCCGCCACTGCCAAATACGGTATCCAACGGATCCAATATTGTCAACAATGCTTCTAACGGATTCCTTGATCTTGAAAGCATAGACAAAGACACCAGAATCAGACGTTTAAAAGGCTCAGAAACGGAAATATGGCCAAAAATGACAGCTTGCCGGCCATTTTGAATTTTAAAATGGCCGCCACGGCCATATAACATTTTCAACAATGTTTCTAATGGACCCCTGCTTCTGAAAACATAGGCTAGGACACCAGAGTCATGCCCGTATAAGGCCTGTTTGGGGGTGCAAAGGAATCCTTCTCAATCATCGTCTATAATGATTGCCATTTTGGACGCCATTTTGATTTTTTGCACCTGGCAGCCATTTTTGATATTGAAAAGTGCTAAGTATTGATTTTTCACATCCAAAAATGTAAATAGAAACTCTAATTAATCAAATTGATGGGAAAAGTGATCACATATGATTTATATTGAAAATGGGTATTTTGGGCGCCATTTTGAATTTTTTGGCAAAAGGCAGCCATTTTGGATTTTTAAAGTTGTTCCAATCAATTTCTCGTGCCCGAAAACCTATGTGTAGACACTAAAATTAAGAGAATAGGCCATTATAACGTTATTATGAATTTTGACCCCCAAAATGGAGCACCCATGGAAGGGCAATTTGGCCCTTTTCAAGGAACGGTCCGGAATCGTTTTCACGGAAAATTTCACCCTTGAATCAACTTCAAACATAAAGTGACACCATTTCCCAGCTGGTGAGGCGGACTATTGGTACCAAAATGAACCACAACGCGCCTAACATTACTAACATTAGTCCGAATGACGTCAAAATTCGCTTGGATGCAAAGATGTCAAGTCCATTTTCCAATATAGAGAATAGGGGAATAAGAAAATGAGAATAGGGGACTATTCATTTTCATCTCACCAAAAAGTTAGGGAAACATTCGATTTGCACTCAGTTTTTGGCTCTACATGTCATGGGAAAGACTAGATTTATATACTCAAAACGTTTTAGTAACATAATGTGTAGAATCAATAAATGCGAAATACCAATTTTTTACCCTTTAACCAGTACTTTTCATACTTATGACGTCGTAACAGGTATGATTTAATCTTATTTTGATTCCCAATGCGAGAAGAAACTCTTGTGCGTCCAACTTTGTAGGATGGGATGTCAGTAACGAAAATTACCGAGGTGCCCCCCCCCCCCTTGGGATTGGGATTGTGTTGCAAAATATGGCTCAGGTAGGCGAGGGTGACTGCTTGCATTATTTATCTACGACTTTCAGGTAATACTTTCAAGGTTATTTTTATTTTATTTTACTTGATATAAAGCCCTTCCTCATTGCTCTCCCAATCTTCAATTTTTATGTTTGAAATCTTATGGTTAAAAAAACGTCCCTAAAAATTTAACGTTCACAAATAATTTTATGTATTAAGAAACAACGCACACTCACTTCCCCACCAATGATATTAAAATGTCGACAATAAGCATTCAAAGTTAAAGTTTCTCCCTCTTGATTCACTGGACTATTTGTATAATACCTGGTCTTGTCTTACATCAACTATGGGAAGATAAAACTAATTCTCATCTTCATTTTAAAGCAAAAAAAAAAAAGTGTACAAGTTTCACATTTTGGGGGAATCACCCATACCGACCCTCTTTTCCTCCATGAATACGATTAAAATTCACGAACTCTTTATTTTCCAGACTGCGCAGTTAATGTATACCATTATGACCAACGTCCTCCCAAAATTTAGATGTCATTTTTTTCTGGCCCGACAAGATGTCCACCTCGATGACACTTGATCATCTAAGGGACCTTTATGTCGACAGACTAACACCAAGCTCGCTGATAAATGCATCCTGATTCAATGGGCCTCTTTAGACTTCATTGATGTACGTCTTAAACAGCCTTCCTAGCCCTTTTCCCCCTGCCCATCGTTCCTCTCTTTTACTCACATTTCTCTGTTTTTAAAAAACCTCTTAAAAAGCAGCTCATTGATTCTATCTCTCCGCTTAATTATTTTGTGATTTGGGGTAAACTTATATTAATTATCTGCGGTTTTTGTGTGTTATCTATAATTAATTTATTTTAGGTCGACACCTTCTTTCTTTTTGTGCATGTAATTTACCATTCTTGCATTTTTTTGATGTCTTTACGTGAGTTATGTGACTATAAGGTGTAACACTGATGGGTGACACTAAATACACGCCTTTTGTGTTTTCCCTGGATCACATCTCTTGCAAAAGTATATTAATATATTTTTGTTTCAGTCTCTTTTTAATACGATTATCATTTTTAATAATGTTATGATGTGTATAATGGATTTGTTCAGTGAGATGAATATAAAACCTGAAACCTGAACGTCTACTTACGAGGTCAACTATTTCCCTACTGTTGCCTTTTTTTATTACAATAGCTACTTTCAGCATTAAAACGCTTTCTACAATTATGACTGTGATACTGATGATAAGGAATATTGATGTCTCTCTATTTGTAAGTGCAAAATAATGCTGTAAATCATTCTTAACATTATTTTAACATACGAAATTTAAGAGTATACAATTTTCATATTGTCGTACTTAAAGACACTTCAGTGATTTGAAAAATATTTGAAATGTGCAGGAATAGTTCAAAGTGAAGGATAGTCTGTAGAATTTCATAGTTACCTTTTCCAGCTGTAGAAGGACAGAAAAGGAAGGAAAACAGCAGTGTTCAAGATACGATCTCCATTCCAATTACGTGTTGTAGTAAGTGTCCGAACGGACAGTACTGACTCAAATCTCCAGATTCGGTCCTTATTAGGTGCTTCTGGTCTTATCATTTGCAGGGTATGTTAGGATACCATGTGCTTGTACAACACTGTAAAATATGATTTTGATGATTTTTCGATTGCTGATTTAGCAAAATCACTGATAGAGTCTAGGACGTTTTGTTTCAATTTGAGAGGTTGCATTTTTTTTTGCAATTTGGTTAAACTTTTATATCGTAGAATAGGTCATGAGAAACCCAAAAAGTATTAGCTAAATTTTTTTTTCGATGTGCAAGGGGGGAAGCCAGAATTTCAAAATGGCGCCATTTTAATATTTTAGCTTTTTGACCAATATTCCAAGTTTTATGAAGTTTAAAGATTTCTTTAAGGTGTTATTCACTTACTATCAATGATGGAAACGATTAAAATACATTCGATAACTGCTTGAATTACTCAGTTCCAGTTTGGCGCCAAAAAATCAAAATGGCCGCCATTTTGAGAATTTGCCGTTTTTGAGTATATATGGCTATACCTCATTTTTTAAAGTATTTTTATGTATTTGATTAATTACAATATATTTAGTATCAAAAAAAAAATTTAAGTCATATTACCATGGATTTTCAAATATGGTATTTTGCATAGGGATTTTTGTTCGAAAATATCCGCCATTTATTTTAGTGTTCTTCTTTCTTTACCATCAGCTAGCATAATAAAGTATACAGAACGAAACTAGTTGGCAATTCCATTAGGTATCGCCCTATGCGTGGATGGTGAACAATGTTCAACATATGACGAGGGTCCCTTCCACTATTATGTTTACCTTTCCTGGGTACTCTTTTCGGCCACACCCACCCCTTCAGCTCTCTTAGCCCTCACCTCCCCTCCTCTTCGTCCTTTTCCCCCCTTACATTCGTCCTATCAATTTTCGCAATACAATCCCAAATTGATCCCAGCCCCGCCACCCCTCCCCTTTTGCCACATATAAATTCATGCGGCCATTTGGGGCCAAAATTGGTACTAAAAAAAAATCTCAAAACATGTTTTTTGAATTATTTGCCCTACTCAGAAGTTCACTTTTGCCAACCCCAAAAAATTTCCATTTGCCCCCCCCCCCCCCCTCCAGAAAAGAGGTCTGGCACGCCAATTGAAACGAACCGCAACACCAAATGACATTTACAATCATAATATAAACATAATTAACGACTCTGAATACTTTGGGAATACATGCAGGCGTCTCTAGGAACTTGGCAGTCAATGGGACCCTGTGCTTGAGATGATTGAAGGTTTGAAAATTTGTCACCTTTTACATTTAATTGGTAAGTTGAATTGTAGATTGAGATTGTATTAGGTAACTGATGACGTCCGTAACCACGATTTAGGAATCTATGGAACCAAAATTAAGCATTGGATGTGCTTCTGAGGGGTATTATCTGATTTATCTCTATGTGTTAACTTCAAGACAACCATTAAATCCAATAATGTAACTGAAGGCTTTTTATAGTGTCCAAACACAGTGGTTCTCAATCAAATAGGTCTAGCCAGAGATGGTGTTGCAATGCTGGCTGCTTCACTGAAATCCGCAAGTTCTTGTCTGTGCCTTGTTGCTCCAACAGTTATCACAGACCAAGAGATATGTCATGCTTGTGAAGCTGTTCCCGAACCCACAGGTAGTGTCCTGATAGCTTACAGGTAGTCCACTTATGCAAAGAAACTTTAGATCGACCAGTTCTGGTTCTTAATATGTTGAGGCATCGCCAACCAGCCCATGAGGAGTCAACTCCAGGCGATGTTATCACCAGGTTCAATACCCGACATTACTGGTTATAGCAGTCTTTCATTTCCACAAGGCGACTTCTTAAACTCCTTAGAGACTGTTTAAGGGGGTGGGACTTTGCTTACAGAAACTCTCTCTCCCGTCTCTCCCCCATCTCTCTCTCTCTGGATTTAAGGCATTTAAAAAGCTGGGTTCTGTCGACAAGGGTGCTTCACATTAGATACTTGACAACTATGCTCTTCATGCTCGCGACACTACGACATATGTCCTGTTGGAGCAATCGATGTATAATTTCTCCATTGGAGTTGGGCGAAGACTCTGGATACTCCGGGTAGGAAGGAAGATGTAACGTGGTCCAAGCTTCTTGACATCATGGGTTGATCTTCCCATACCAGAGCAGGCATACTCTGCACATGAGGTAAGCACAGGGCAAGGCCATCGATCTTAGGTGTATGTGGCCGAGCACCATCTTGTGACCAGTGAGTTAAATTAATCGTCGGACTTTTGATGTGGGTCTTATAAGAGAGGAGATGGTCCCAGTAAACTCATAAGTAGACACAACCAGGTGTTGACATTGGCTTCCAACAGGTAAAGGAAAGCACACACCTGTGTATTGGATGGTTGCACATAGGTGGTTTTCTCATAATAAGGAGTTGAAGGTGGTTTTCCTCATAATAAGGTGTGGGGTGGTTTTCCTCATATAGAGAGTGAGTTATCCAAAGCTTGGTAGTCTCTCTTTGACAACTGTAAATTCTGCATTCCTGTGTGTTCATTCCAGATAGTCTCAAGATATAAAAACAATAGTCCCCTGTACTCTGAGGGTGGTCTTGGTATAGATGTTTGAACGGAGAGGTGCGAGCTCGCTCCATTGGGGTAGTCATTCTTGAGCCTAAGCCAAGCAATCCTGTGATGAACTTAGTCAAGCGAATATCCTTGGTGAGTCCAAATCTTAACGGAGTAAGCATTCTTGTGATTAAACAGCTGCTGATAGATCGACGAAAACGACTCCGGGTACCGAACCCTTCTCGAAAACATTTGGACTGCTGATTTTCCTGCCGGAAACCGGCTTGTTCTGGTATGAAGTGTTCCTCTATCAAAGGTACGATACAGTTGACAGAGATGTTCAAAGAGCTGGTAGGGACGGGCTGAGGAGTGCTATTATTCGAAGCCTCTTTGGATTAGATGGATCTTTCCCAGGCTTTAAGAGGCAATAACATGCTTTTCCTCCAGATCTTGGTTGAACTGTGAGAAAGTAAAAATGGCAGCAATTGTAGAGCTCAAGAAATCACTCCTTTGATCTAGGCCAAAAGTTTTCAAGCCTGCTCAGTTGAGATTGTGTCAAGGCCTACTTGCTTTCCCTGGTTGAAGATTAGTAACAACGGTTTCAGTTCGTCCATGATGAAGGGATTGTGAAACCAGGATAGCTTTCGGTTTAGTGTGATCTTCTTGGGCTTCTGGTGGGCAACTTAGTTGGGTTTAACATTTGGCTGGAGGCTCGGTGGATCCCTTGACAGCTTTCGGACAGTAGACCATGATTTCTTGCTGTTATGGGTTTCATATAAGTGGATTCAAATTAAGATATGCCAGCTTTTCATTGGCGATCCCCTCTGACACATCCTCACCTTCAGCAGTGTTTGCTTAGAGATAACGAATCAGCTTCAAGCATGCTAGTATACTTGGGATATTCTTTAGCACATTCCTTGGAAAAGCCTCTGCATATTCGTCCTACAGCTCCTGTGTATGAATCTTAGGACAGTATGTTCACTAGTTGGGCAAATTGTCTTAGTTTACTGTTACGGTTAGTTTAATGTTAGGGGGTTTTGGTGCAATCCTATTCCCGTTCTGGTCAAGGTTATCCCCCCCAATGAATCTTTGCCAGTCTGTTTTCCTGCTAAAAGGCGCTGCAGTGTTAACATGGAAGTCGATTGGTCAAGTGAGTTATTTGAAAGGATCCAGAACAATCTTTGCTACACAGGTTAGAGATAGTTTTGCTTTTAGCTAGATCATGGTGGTTGTAACCTCTCTTCTTATGGGCCCTTTTAAAATTGATGGCGGACGACAGCTTAGGGTCGTGAAGGAGACGTAGTATGCCTGACATGCCTAACCATCTTCGACAGCTGTCAGTAGTTTTTTATTGGTTTCATGTAGCCCCATGGGGTTATAGGCTGTTTGAAATTGCAATGAAGAAATGAAGGTTTGGTGAAATGATTGAAATGAAATTCCCGAGATTGAAGTGGGGGGGGATGGAATCTTACTGATGGATGTTTTGTAGAATAGGTGTAGACCTATGACAGAGGTGAGCTCAATGGTGAGGACTTATTGTTGTCAACAGACAGGAGGTTGCTTCTACAATGATTGAATTTATGGTTGGTTCTTGACTTCTGAAGTTAACTCTTAGAAGTAATAAACCGCAGGAACATACCGTGCCATACTTAATTTGGTTCCACAGATGCTATAAATCCTTTTTTACGTCATACGTTTACATAATACAAATATCAATCTACACTTAAACCTACCAAACAGGTCAAAAGGTGACAAAAACTTTCAAACTATCAGTTGCATCTCAAAGTACGTGGTACATGATGCCAAGTTTGCAAGAGACTGCATGTATTCCAACTAGCAATAGTTGTAACGTCTGGAAAGCCTAGCAGGGTCTAAGCACATTCCAGTCATAACAAAATCTGATTCAGTTGTTAATTATGTCTATATTATGATTTTATGCCATTTGTGATGCGGTTAGTTTCCAGCGGGCGGCGCCAAATCTATTTTCTGGGGGGGGGGGGGCAATGAATTTTTTGGGGCCTGCAAAAAGTGTGAAATTAGCGGGAACCAAAATGTAAAAATGTTAAGATTTTTAAACCCAATTTTGGCCCCCAAATGGTTATTTTTGCCAAAAAATTGGTGAGTTTTGGCCCAAAATCGCTGTTTTCTTGTCAAAATGTGTGATTTTGGCCCCCAAATCATGATGCCACAAATCTGTAATTTTCTTTGGGGGGGGGGGGGTGGCAAATGGGTGGTTAAAGAAAAAAAAAGTGAGGAGGGGAAATGCCCTCCCTGGAGATGCTACTTTCGTTCTGATTACAGTTAATATGGTAAAGAAAAGAAGAACACTAACAAATAAAATGCGGTCATTTTGGAACAAAAAGTCCCTATGCAAGAATGTAATGATTTTATAATCATGAATTAAATAGAATTTTTTTATATAATATTAAATAGATCTGTAATTGAATCAAATTACTTGAATGTCAAGAAATTTCAAGGAACACAAAAATTGAAAGTTTAGCCATAAATACTAAAAAAACAAAAATCTATTAAAATTGCGGCCATTTGAATTTTTGTCGCCAAACTGGAACTGATTATTCAAGAGATATTGAAATGTTTCGTATTTAAATGTATCCATCACTGAATAACCATGAAAGAAAATCTTTAAACTTCAGAAAACTTGGAATATTAGTCAAAATAAGCTAACATATTGAAAAAAATGGCGGCCATTTTGAAATTGCTGGCTACCCCCCTACTTGACATCGAAAAAAAAAATGTAGCTAATACTTGTACACTTCCGAGGGTCTACTCTACAAAAGATGAAAGTTTTTATCCAAATATAGCAAAAATAAATGCAACCCTTCCCAAAATTTCCTAGACTACTAGTGTCTTTAAATTCGCCACAAGTACTATTAGTTGAGTTATAATAACCAAGGTCAAATTTTGATTGTAACATAGTTTTCTTGTTGAAGGGCGCGCGGCCCCAACTCTGGGTCATATATTCTAATTATATGCGGAAGATTGTAATATTTATGAGGGGGTTTATCTTTCAAAACTGTTTCGTCAGGTAGTTCCAGTATTGGTGAATTATGATTTTTTAACTTTTAATAAGGCTTTAAGTTTTTCAAAAAGTTCTTAGATATGCTTCTAGATTAATTCATAATGGTAAATCCACCTGTCGAGTAAGTGACTTGCACGAAAAATGTCTGACGTACTGTAAGATTGGGGAATTTATATTTTGGTTGGTTCATTTCCAATTCTTGTTGAGTGACTTTAAATCTTATGTGGGTTAAAGGCCATGTCGTCATATTTCTGTAAAGTCAATATATGAAGTATTAAGAGTTTCGTCATTTTATCTTGCATATACATCGTGCAACGAATTAAGGTGATTTTTTCTAATTATTTTAATACAATTTTGGATACATATCGTTTATAATTTTAACGTTTAAAGAATTAATATTAAAATGGCCAAAGGTTTTCTTTAAATAAACCACAGATGTGCTTGCTATATTTGCCTGTGTACGCAAGAAACAGTCCAGCGGGTAATCTACCGAAGGTATTCAATTTTGGGCATCCATCTCGATGTATTGTATTGAACACAGAGGTCAATCTTCAAGTATTGTTTTGAACACAACGGTCAATCCAATTGGAAGTATCGCGCTTCATTATTGAGAGGGTCGTCGAGTGCAATTCGTGTAAAACAAGTATTCAATACTAATAAATAAATAGAATACCCATCATAGTGCGCAGTTCACACACTCCATAGAAAAACGTTTAAATACACAATTTGGCAAATTGGCACTCGCCAGTTGTAGAAAGCACAGCGATACCACAAGATTGATAATAATGACCCATAGAAATGCAATTTGTATAAATCACACGACCGCTAACATCCTATATACGTTCACTTCGGTGTTGCTGCAATCCATTCATTGCGAATCGTTATGGCCAATAGGATTAAAACTCTAAACAAAGACAATTGTCAGTGTGTAAACAACAGTCAGGCGGACCTATTTCAAGATACCAGGCCCTAACACATTTACAAAACATTGGTGGTGTTAACTGCCTATAGTTCTACGGCGGCCACACAAATAACAACCACAGGCGTTTGTCGCATTATCACTGTCAGACAGTGTCAGTATGTTGTCTCTTTTTTTATTCAAGGAGATATTTACGATCCCGACAGGTGTCCATAATGCCGATTATTAAATGTAAGGAATCATCGTCTCCAAATAGTGGTATTCCTGGACGTAATTGCGTATCGATAGGTGCATATTCACCATGTTTACGGTACTGTTACGCACATACATGATACAACGTACTGCAAAGCATTTCAAACATTGTTTTGAATTGAGTTCGTATTTCCACCTTGCTTGGTATTTCGGAATTTCATAAAGCTTCATAACATCGTATATTAATTAATATTTTCCTGTGATAATTACAAAAAGACGTACGACCGCAGTCAGTTATCCGAAAATTATCACTAACTTTAATTATAAACTGACAGTACTAAATGAGATCTGCAAGAACGGGAAATAAGCCAGAGTCTAGCGATAGTGCCATGATCGGGGCTGGGATGAATAATTCGGTTACTAGTTTCTTCTTTTTCGTCTTGTTTATAAAAAGTAAGTAACATCACAGGATGAAATTCTTAGGATTAATTTTATTCCATGTTAAATTCCTGACTCCGGGTTGCTGCCAATTCTGGTTCTACGCTGTTCTACAAGTGAAGTTGCCGCCTGATCGTATAACACATGATAGACCTTGTGTTAATGAGGAGATTAGATTCTACACGATCTGCGCCAAAGTAAAGTTAAAAATCACAAATTATTAAGATTTATCATGTACCCTATGCCTGATATCCAAGGGGACATACCTGGTGATGAAGAAGACTAGCTAAGCTTCAAAAGCACGTTTTTATTAAACAAATTTTTTGTTGTCAAAGCTCAGATCGGAACATTCGTTTTGCGGATCATCTTTTTTAAAGCGGTAATCCCGGGCAGTAATATTTGGCATAAAGTATTGGGCTTTGGATGATCCCCCAGGGATTATAAACAAACAGACATGACGGGGGAAAACGGCATATTTTCATTTAACATTCATTTTCTTTCATATTTACTGGAATATGAAATACTTTGCAAAAGTTGTTGGTGGGAGGGTGCCGCGTAAAACAGTTCCCTGCACGGGCGTGTCACGTCCATCGTACCGTCACAACCGGTGATGCATGGTGTTTTTCAGGGGCTCATTTCGGCCAAGCCTGCACTACAGACTGCACTCCACTGCACTGTTTGAACGCGAAATTCCAACACTTCCAACGCGAATTTCTTCCGATATTTATTTTGTAGTGGGGTATATTTTAAATATTATCAGCTGTTGTTGACCCCAAAGGAGCTCAAATTAAGGCGTGTATTTTAAAAATATTTCCAGCATATTACATTTCTACGCCAATTTCCAGAGTACGGAGACGAATTTTTTCATCCTTTGCTACAGGGAGAAGGAACTTGACGCATAGGCCTAATCCATGTTGTTTTTTGCTTGTAATTCTCAACTTATTTTTTTCTGAAAAGGAATGATTGTTTCCTACATACCACTAAAGCTTCTGTCATACATTTTCTTTCTTTCTTTTTAAATATAAATGCAGAAGTGTAAAAATCATGGCAGAATAGTTTGACTTGTCAGATATTCTCCAGCCTAACTGAAAATTGTACCGTCGTTCAAGTGGTGTATGGTTAGCAGTCGACACTGCTGCTCTTTGTGTACCGTAAGCATGGTGTTTGACAAGGGGGTGAAACGCATTCAAAACCAGTCGTCCGTGCTGGGCGCTGACATTTTGAATATTGCACGGAATAATTATCAGTTTGGGTGCTTGTATACACACATAATGTCAATTTGATACAAACAATCCGCCAAAATATCAGTTGTTGGATGTTGGGTGCTATTGGGTGGTTAAATTTTGTCCTACCCAAGGCCACACAACGAATGAAATGACACATCAGTCGTCTTGATTTAAATAAACCGCCTCAATGAATACATCTTTTCACCTAAGCGCGCATTGCATTATGAGAAAAAAGAGTATCTGAGCACAATGATCCAGGTACACTATTATTACACCTGGCCACCTCTAACACATACATTAATTTGTATCACTACCGATTAGTGTATATGCAAAGCGGCACCCACAGTATGTGGAAGAAGCGGAGGCAGCCATTGCTTTCTATTGTTGGTACTCTAGGTTTTCTTTGTGGTCGGCAAAACATGCGAGACGGTGAATTTCTAAAGATTACGTAACGTTTTGCCTCTCTATCTATATAGAACCTCTTTGGTGTTTGATCACGCTTAATCGCCGATCGATAAAAAGAGGAATAACCTCTATAACAGACTGTTGATGATTGCAGGGTTGGCCGGTATTTCCGGCCCCGTGAAATACCGGGCGGTAAATACCGGTATTTTGGCCAAAACGGGAATACTGGAAAATACGCCCTAGGTGGGAAATACTAGTATTTCCCGGGAAATATGCAACCTTGTGACAATGATGAAAGGAAGTAGGGTCTTACCTTGGTGTAAGATATTCATGAGTTAGACTAGAGTAAAGACTCTTTTACCGAATAAAGCTGTACAATCCTTGTAATCCTTTGATCCTCTTATAGAAGATTTCATGCTAGGCTAATTTCATGAGGTCTTACATTGAGGATGAACCGGAAGTGGGGATAGACGTATAACATTCCAACGATCGTGAGAGGAAAATCACGAAGCAACAATGAAGTTTTATTCTGATATTTTTCTATTTATTCTATTTTATTGTTAGAACCCGTGCCAGCCACCAAATTGCAGAGCATCATACGGTGTCGACGGTGGTTTATATGCTTTTAGAGATGGTGTAACTGTAACAGCTTCGCTTATCTGTGTAGTTGTCCTTACTAATTGTGAGTTGATCTTGTGCTGCATTATTGTCTAATTTACCAATTTTTAAGTGCAAAAAATAACGTTACATACATTATCTTGTGTCACGTGACACATAGGTTTGTTAATTATTATTTATGATGATGATAATGATGATGATGATGACTTTTTCAAAAGTAGTGCTTTAACCCTCGTCTACCTGAGCCATTTTTGTAACAAAACTCCCGAAAGAGGGGGGGGGGGGGGGTTACCGCCTCCCTGTGATTTTCGTTACTGAACATTCGAGTCCTGTAAATTTGGTACCTTGGGATAGTTAGAGTTTCTTCTTTCCATTGGTATCAAAATAAGTACCAACATCCCCATTGTGACGTCACTATGGCGTCATATGTTGAGAAAAGTATGGATATACTAAATATAGGTTGGAAAATTGATATTTCGCAATTTTAGCGACTCAACACATTATTATAGCACTCACTATATAGCACTAGTTATTTCCCATTAAGTAGAGCCCAAAAACGCATGAAAATCGGATATTCTTTTTGGCGAAAAATTGAGGTTTCCCATATTCCACACTATGTGTCTATGCAAATTGACAGTTTTGTTGATATGCGAACTTTAGGCTAGGCATGTTGGTACTCATTTTGGTATCAAAGGAAAGAGAATGCCCATAGCTATTAGTCGGTCTCATAGACGGGTCATCATTGAACTGTTGTCCACTTGGAGATGAAAAGTTGAGTTAAGACCGCTTTTTCCGCTGAACGCGATTCTGAACGCCGATTTTTTGATTATAAATGTGCCCCAAAATGCTTTTTCCGGGGTTTCCACTACCAAATGATAAAAAAAGGTCAAATGATACACTTTTAGGCAATATGAAAAATGCAACTGGACCCCCAAAACACACGCCAAAAATGGCACCAAAGTCTTTTTCCGGGGGGGGTCCAACTACAATATTGTGGGGGTGGGATTTTAATTGAACGCAAAACGCGCCGGCCGTCGTGATTTTCCAAAAGGGTTAGGAAGTCTTTATAACACTTTCTGGTATATAGACATCTAAAACTGTTCTATAACACCTTGTAATACACGCAAAGTGTTTTTCGGGGGGGGGGGGCAAAGGGCATACCGAAAAGGATTGCATTTTACTGAAATTCATATAGGAATGTGTAATTTATGTGATTTCGGGGCCTATTTACACATTTTAGGTACGAGAAATCCCAGGGAAATAATGTAAAACCATAGAAATTACCAAAATTGCCTTCGTCCGGGATACCACACCAGATTATGCAGGTTTGTTTACATTCAGAAAATAGTTAAAGGTGTTTGTTGAATTAATTCATGTTGGTGTTCACAATTAATTACTGGTACATGCTAGCTTTGAGCAATTTAGCCGAAAACACACCCAGCCATGCACCAGTGAGTCGCCGTTAGTGACCACAATATAGTGATTTAACTTTTACAGGTTCATGGTTTGCAACCCTTCTGATTAGGACTGGAGCCTCCCCGGTAGCCCCCCCCACCCACCCCCCCCCCCCCCATTCACATTCAACCATGCAATCACTGCCACTTCGCCATGACTGCAATATTGTCACGTTTTACCTTTGCTGGTCGGACACCACCGTCTGATTAGGGCTGGGGGATCCTCCCTCAGGTCAGCCCTATCATACCCTTTGCTTAGTGGTGTTGTACCAGACTGGGCAAATGGGTGGGTGGGTGGGGGGGGGGGGTCGAAGAGGTGTTTTCTGAGGGGGCGATGTGGCGTCCTTTCCATCGGACAATGTAAAAAACGGTAGTTTAGTTGGGGCTGGGGGGTGGAAGGGTTCTGGGCTGGGGGCAGCTCGCCCACCCCAACCAGTCACGCTGGATGCCGGGGGTGGCCCTCAGTGCATGCCAGTGAATTTTGCTGTTTTTTCTGAAGCTTGATTGTGGGATCCTAAAGGAAGGATGTAATAAAAAAACCGGGATCAAACAAATTGTCATGGGCAGGTCAAGTCAATTTTTTCCATGGCCTGATTGAATACCCAGTCCACCTCGGGGTTTCAGCGATATGAACACAAATTCAAGAAAAAAAATTACAAATCACAAACGGAAGACGTGGAAGTTATTTTCAGATGGTCATGCGAAAAAAAAAAACGGTTTTTGTTAACGTTATTCATTTTTCTTTCTTTTCTTCTGCCTTCCCTTTTTAGTTCATTTCTCTGATTTTTCCCTTTTTTTAATTTTTGCCTGAAAATTTCCCTTCCCCTTTCCCTCCTCTATCTTCTTTCCCCTTTTCTTCCTTTATTTTTTTAACTAGGGGGACATGTGCCCCTTTTGGACCCCTCCTCACACACACACACGCACACCCAATCTGCACGGACAGTTTAAAGAGAGATGTTCCACAATATCCCAAGGAGATAAGAAAGTAAAACTGAAAATACATTTCAGAATATGGCCCGTTGACCTACACACCCGAAGTGGTACCAACTAAAGTACTTGAGTGCAAGTATCATTAAACTTGGTCAAGGGTTGGGCAGAGCAGTACACGAATTTGTTTGGAGCCGGGTCAAAAAGGCAGTCGGAGAGCTTAAGAGATTTTGCAATATAGGAATGAGGGAAGAAAACATTAAAATAGTTTCGAAAATTATGACCTTTGATCTTTGTCTAAGTGGTACCTACTACGGTCACTTGGTGAAAGCTTCAGTTGAAATGAAACATAGGTCTGAGTGGCACATAAACTTGTTAGGAGACGGATAGACGACAGAATTACTATATCCTCCTTCTGTCAGACTTGCGCCACCGGGGAATGAAATTGGGCAATGTAATATGAAAATAACACAGTGATTGTCCAACAAGAAAGCCAAGGCCTCAAATTAACACCAGGGGGGGGGGTCCTAGGGACCCTCCAAATTTTGATTTCGCGCGCTGGCCCCTTTGCGCGTGGGATTTTTTGCGCCGATTTTTTTTTGTAATTGTCTGACTTTTTAATGCGCTTCTTTTCATAATTACATTCGGCTTGTTAATGAGTTAATTAGGGAGGGTCCCATGGAACCCCCCCCCCGGGTACTAACGGAAGTCATCTGAGAATACTTATTAAAATCAAAGAACCAACCCATTTTTTTTTTGCTGATATTTGTTCACACATACATATAAGTAAACAATTATTAGTAACAGTAAAATTAATTTATGTGCTGAAAACAATCAATTTCATTGAGGACGTCGCTAAACCGTTACTGTACAAAGTCTATGGGAAAATGACGTGTATTTTGCAACCCCCGTAAAAAATACAGGATTCCCTAAAACTGCAAGTTTTGTGTTAAACATATGTTATTTAGGTCTTCTAGAGTAGATATCAACAACAACAACAAAAAAAAAATTCAAAAAGTTTGATGTAAGCGCAAAGCTCATTTTTTTGCCCATTTTTCGCGTATTTTGAAAACAATGTTTTGCCCCTAATTTGCCGCCCAAATAACAAATTTCATTTTTATTGCTGATTTGGGGTTGTCTTATGACTCTCCACATGTGGTATAAATTTCGTCCAAAATTAACCCCCGGGAAAGTGGTTTCCTGGGGGGTCCCATGGAACCCCCCCCCCCTCCTTGGGCACCAACGGGAGCATGATCTTGGTAAAATGGACTGCCAAGCAAGACTCACATAGCCAACTTCTGGGGAGAAAGTAACAGCACTTTCTGTGAAGGAATAATACTTTTTGTCAAGTAAAAACATGATAATCGAATGCAATTAAAAACAAAAACAGAGCCGAATCAATTAATAAAATAAACAAACAAAATAATTTAGAGAATATTTGATTAAAGTCCACAACAATCTCACAACTTTTTAAATGGCACCAAACCTTCCACGCAGCTTCAACATCCAGACATCAGACACACACACACAAACAAATAAAATGGGTAGGCCAATTTTTCCCAGGGCCATAAATATGGGTCCATTTTCCACAAAACAGCCTCCGAACATGGTAAAAGGGAAAACTATTTTCCTGTTGGTTTAATGAAAAATTTGAAAAAACTGGTATATAGGCCCTACTTGACAAAACAAAAACAAAAACAAAAAACAATAAAGGGGTGCACTTTTCTGCGTTTCTTCAAAATTTCCCCGATGCCTAGAAATGGTATGGTTTTCGTTATTTTAACCCACCCGACCTGCTATAATAGATAGAACGACAGATGGATGGATTTAAGAAGAAAGCAGATAGACAGACAGACGAACAGACAAACAACATAGGAAAAACAAAAAACATACAGATAAAGCGAATCAAAACAGATATAGAAAGACACATAGACAAAAGAGAACAGAAAAGTGAAATAAGACTGAAATGCAAACCAAGAAAGCATACACAAAATAAAGAAAAGTTTCAGAAACAAAAAGACGAATAGCTTGTACGATCCGTAAAGTGAAAAAAGGAAGTGAAGAAGAGGGAAGGGTGGAAAGGGTTGAAAAGATGAAAAAAACAGAAAGAAGGCAACAAAGATACACGTAATGAAAGGGTAGAAGGAAATAAATATTGGAGAAAAGAAAGTAAATAGGAGGAAAAAAAACACCCCCAGAGCAACCTTCATCGCTGAAGAGTAATCATAAACAAATGCAAATTGTCACTTTTTAAAGATAAATTTAACTCTAACAAAGACTGGTCCCTAGAGTCACTCCTTGCAATAGTGATTTTTTTCACTCTTTTCATTTAGAGAAGGACGAGATAAAGGAGGACACGTGGAAATGAAGGGTTCAATTGAAAGTGGATAAGTGATCTAACATTGCAATTGTTTTCTTTTTATTGGGATTTCCTTTTATTGACTAGTACGTCAGTCTCTCGATATGGACTTTATATGATAAGTTTTTTGACGAACTCTTCAAAGATGTCCAAACCTAATCGCCCTAAACAACTCGCCATACCATCTCGTCCATAGCAAATCGCCCATACTAATTCGTCCCAGTATAAGTGATACCATACCAACTCGCTCCATACCACTCCTCCCATTAACCAAGTCGCCCCAATATAACACTTAAAGTGCCCAAGTAAAAAAAAACTTCCCGTTAGTGCCCAAGGGGGGGGGGGGTGCCTAGGGACCCACCCGATAACCACCTTTCCCGTGTAGTTGATCATTACCCAACAAAATTAAGGGGGGGGGGGGCACGCATAACCGGCATACCACACTAAAAATGAAATCCGACCTTTGACATATGACATTGGCCATTGAATGTCACTCTTCGAAAAGGAAGTCGCACAGTTCCATCCTCAGCAACTCCAATTATAAGGTTTTGAACCAAAATAATTCATTATATCTACTCTAGAATACCATTAAAATAATCATTGTAAAAAATAGCTAAATTTTATACCAGCTTGTATTTTTCTCAGAAACTTCCAAATCACTTATTTTTCCTAGACTACACCGTTAAGAGCACGGCCATGACAAAATTAAAATTGAGCTATCAGCATATAAAGGTTTTTTAAGTATTAAAAAATATTAATTATTAATTAATTACCTCCTAAGGTATATATTCCATCAATAAATGCCAAGATTTAGGGAGGGGGATGGGTTCTGAAGCAGTGAACTTTGGAATTGATTTTCTTATTTTCCTAAATAGTGGTATAGACATGTTACACATCATATTGTAGCCCATACACAAAGTTTTAAAAATCATGTCAATGTTTGCTCTGGTTGCCATGGCAACCACTTAGAGCCTCTGATTGGCTAAACACTAGAACGGACTACCTAAATAACTAAACGTGCTACTGGAACGAAACTCGTGTATGCAGGGGGTAAAATACGAGTGAAACATGAAGCCTGATTTTTGATACCGTTGCATGGCAACCGACAAATCGACCAATTCACTACATTTCCTGGCGTAATTTGAATTTGGAACACACTTTTGAAACTCGTGGCTTTTTCACACCCTATATGTGCTGATAGTGTGCCAAATTCCATTGCATATCCTGAGCGTTCTCTCGTTACTTTCGTTTTTGGTTGTTTGCGTATTTTAACGAAATGTGTTATAGACCTCGAAACATTTAGACATTGAGGGCGTTTTGGAGGATCATCTGGCTTTTTTTAAATTTTCATTTATACTAATTATCATAATTATTAATGAAAGAATCATCGAAATCGGTGCCTCCCTTCTCCCTATAAATAATTGTTAAAATAATTTCTTAAATAGCGCAGGGTGAGGACAATAAATACATAAAAAATCACTTTACCCAGTACCATTTAATTACTTAAATTATTGCGAAAAAATTGAAGTTTTATTTTACGTCCGACTTAGCCAAATAAATGCGTTAAATGGCGTATAAATAATATATATCTTTTAAAATATCTTAAATATAACCCATTTAAATTTTTCACATGATAAAGTATAGGAGACTATGCGTTTTTGGCAAATTTCGCGTACACTGTTTCACTTTGATCAGCCATATCTCGGGAACCGAATGTCCGATTGCGATCGAATAAAAAGCATTTTGTAGATTACAATCTACACAATTAAGCCATTGCATTATCTTATTTTCGTAAATGGAACATTTTTTTACCAAAGTCAGACCCCCAACCCCCTTAATAGTAAAATATCTTGAATTTTTTCACTTCTCGTAGTCCCAAGGGGGGGGGGGGGATCCTAGGGATCCAACCTAATGATTCTAATGAAGCCGTGGGCGGATTTATTTATTTTTAATTTTTTTTTGTATCCGGAGAAGCGTATTCATAAATCAGACAATTAGCAAACAACTCCTTGAAAAATTTGATGGCGTAACCGAGAAATCGCAAAAAAATCAAATGTTGGGTGCTATGGAACCCCCCCCCCCCGGGCACTTAAGTGTTAACTCGTCCCATATCAACTCGCCCCAATTATTAATTCGCCCATATCAACTCTTCCAATATAAACAAGCCCGATACCAGCTATGCCAAGTATTACTTCGCCCGTTACCAAATAGCATCAAATCGTCCTCTGCTCACTTCACTTGCCCTATTATTAATGCGCCCAGATCAAATCGCCATGTTTTAACTCTCACCGATACCAACTCGCCCCATTTATTAAAACGCCCATATCGAATTGCCCCTTACCAATTCGCCTTATTAATAACTTGCCCATTATCAACTCTCTCATTATTAACTTCCCCACATGGCAACTCACCCCATACCATTTGGCTCTAATATCACTTCGCCACCTTCATTCACCCAATATAAATTTCAAATTTTCAATATATTGCCAAGATAATAACTTTCAAGCAACCACTTGGTTACGAAATTGTTACAAAGTTTTGTTAGCTACTTACTGCTGCTGCTGCTCTATGCGGTAGTACAAGCAAACACTTGTAACAAAATCGAGAACGTATAAAATATACTTGAACTTGATAAAACTTATGCTTAGGACTACGTTCGTCAGACATGCTTCAAATTAACCCATAATAATCTCCCTACCTTATCCAGTTAACTTACAAAATACTTTACACATAAGGGGGGGGTCCCACGTGGATCCAACACTTTTTTGTGCGTAATCATATTTTTTAAACGTAAATTACTTTTCCCCAAAGTTTTATGTAATTGCCTACATTCAGTTGCGCATATTTTTGGTTGAAACAATTCAAATCAGCCATGCTGCTTACCTGCTGGTGAGACTTCAACGCTTTCCCTGATTTTTTTTCGTTGGAGGGTAAACGTCTCACCGGCAGTTTTAAGACAATTTTATCCATTGGTGCTTTTATTTTTTTATTCAAAAAGATCTTTATATGAAGGAAGTCATTTAAGTGTGTAGAGCCCATTGTTTGATTGACACGGTAATGTAAAACTCTTTTCCAGCTACATGTACAGCTACATGTACATTTGGAATGAGAGAGGCACTTTATTTCTGATAGAAATTTTGGAATAATTTGTATTGTGCCACCACCCAATGAATTGCCCCCCCCGGCAGCCTCACGGAATAAACTGCATTTTGAAGTGTTTTAAAAAAAAAAAAAAAAAAACCAAAGTTAACAGTAAATGGAACACCCGATTTAGGTTTTCCCATTAAATTCCCGATCAAAGACACGTAGCTTGGGGTGGTGGGTGTTTCAGAATACTTGTTAGCTATATTTTGTCTGTGCGCACCACCCAGAATTCGCAGCTTCAACGAATACTTCATGTTGAAGGATGTTTTGGCAGTTAACTAATTCATCCCCAAATGTTAACAGTAAATGGAACACCCGATTTAGTTTTTACCATGAATATTCCCTATCAAAAGATACGTAGCTTGGGGTGTTCCAGAAAACACCAGTTATTCTTGTGATACATGTTAAGATTTTTAAAGAAAAAACCTGGGCAAAGTAATTCTGCTCCAGAGTCAGTAGAATTTGAACACACAATTTTCCAAATAAGCACATTAGAAATTGTTGTCAAATTCATTCACGTTCCTACCTGTAGCCTATCATATAATCGATGTTGCTATATTTATTATTAGCTCAATTCGAATTTGTTGGATCAAAAGATTTAAACTTGTATTACCCAGCAAGTATGACACCTAATATCACAGAATGGGTGCAATTAATAGCGGTCCCCCCATTCCTTGGAGACCTAAACGATCCACATTTTGCTTTTCATAATGACGGAATAATGCCTCTGCTTGATGGAAATGTCTCCCGCTCTTATAAATTTCTCGCCGTGGCCCGGTTAGGTAGAAGGTTTTGCTGCCGTGCAGGCTAGTCCAAAAGTTTTTCGCTGCTATGGCTGTCTAGGTAGAAAGTTTCGTTCTGTGCCCGGCTAGTCAAAGGTTTCGCTGCGTGGCCCGCCTAGGTAAAAAACAAAAAAAAGTTTTCGCTGCCGTGACCCCGCTAGTAGAAAGCCTCGCTGCCGTGGCCCCGCTAGAAATTTCGCTGTCCCCACGTGGCCTGGCTTCTAAAATTTCGCTGCCTGGCCCCTGCTCACGTACTTTTACCGAATCGTGTGCTGTAGTCTTACACCAATTCAGTTCGCAAGAAATTGCCCTGGAGCTTTCTAATAACTTTTTGAATCATATGTTTAAATGTAGATGTGGCTTCCATTTTGAATTTGTATGACTCAGTGTTACAAGTGTCATACATTTGTTTATTGGGTCCTGTAGTATATTTTTTAACTCCATAGTCTGAGAATATAGGGTCGAATAGATAATTATCATCAATGACAACGCCATCTTGGATTTCTCAAAAAGCCCAAGGGCGCCAAGGTGGCATCCGGCAGATTCTAATTCTACACACCCTTATGTTTCACATTCAGCAAAACAATTGTGTATAATATACTCAACTTTACGGTCAGGCCATAACTTGGACCATATCTCGCCGACTATCATTGTAATTTATTGTATTAAACTTTACCATATGAGGTTTGCATATCAGTTGTTTATAATCAAACAGGGCATAGAAGTGTGAGTCAGGCGGATCATGTTCCGCCGCCTTCAGCGGCAAAGATCACACAGTGTAACTTGTCAATAAATAATTCATTTTGTGTGTACTGCAAAGCTAGCCAATCAACAAGCTTTAGAATAGACACGCCCCCATTGAATAATGCATTGTACTTCTATTTCAAGCATGATAGAAAGCCTATTGGAAATCAAATTTATGAAAAAAGTGTTGACTTTTATTGAAACCACTTTGACTTTTTCTGCAATGTTATATATGCCATCCCTCTCCTGGTTAGGCCGTCTTCCTAGACAAAATATCACTTCATGTTTGTGAACAAATGCAGAGTTTGATTTTAGCACAATGTGTGTTCCCAGTAACAAGCTATGGGTAGCGTATTTGTTGTCCTATTGTTAGTGAAAGCTATGAATAGGCCATGTTTAAACAGCGTGACGCATTATTGATTGTGTAGTACCCGGTACCCATAAGGTCAAGAAGGTGAATTGACCTATGCTGTCTTTATTAATGTGTCATACTTTTTAAGAAAATAAATAACATTTTAAATTTGATAGCTTATAATATTCTGTTTGTGAAAAATGCTATAGGCCATCAATAAATATTTAAGTACTAGTATGACAATTTCCAAGTAAATTTAGATTTTTATTAGGTTTTATTTTCAGTTTGGGAAAGCAGTAGTGTACGAGGTTGTGCTTACACGTGGCAATTATTTATTGATAGTACACTGACAAGTTATACTGTGGTTCATTTATTTCAACATTTCAAGTTTATTGATGTCTAATAATGGAGTGTTACTTTTGCGCGTGTATTGCATGTGCAAAGAGATAAAATACCCGTTATGCACTCACAACACTAAAGAAATTTTAATTTTTAATGTTACAGCTCCCAGTGTGCCACTTTTTTGGAGGATTGACCTAGGCACAATGTATGACATCAAAGCAGTTTTGATACAAAGCGGTGGTAAGTAAAGCATTGATAAAATGGATTCAACGACAACAAAAATACCTATTACAATAACATCAAAATGTATGAAATGGGGAGACCCTAAATATTTGTATGTGTGCCATTATATGGGACACTCAAGAAACACCTTATTAGTAAGCTGTTGTAACACTAAATCATGCGGAATAAATTAAACATACTCTGTTTCACCTCGTCGAGGCAGGGGGCAATCGCGGATTGTAGACTTGCAGGCAGGATCACACGTGAAACAGTGTATAGACACACTTATCTTACATAAAACTTATGTAATTCATAGTAGTTACAGCAAGGCATTGCAAGAGCATCAAAATGTAATTCTTAGCGCGATTCGGTCATGAAATAACAAGCAAGTATATTTTGCATAGAAAAACAAATAGTTAACTCCACGTCAGTCTTCACTTTTGCTGAGAATTGTTTTTGGGGACAGTTCGGGTTCCGACGTGTCATTGTCCGAACGGTTTTTTCTCCGAACGGTCATTATTTTCGGAACACCCTGTTCTATGGAAGCTAATAGATTCCGAGTTTTTGGTCCATGAGACCTTGAACTTTCCTAGGGTGTATCTGTTTTAACTAAAGGTCAAAAAAACCTAGACAAACTATATTTTTTGTAAATCCTGATAATGAGACAAATACATTGGGTACATTTACCACACATTTGACTGATTCAAAATTTACCCCGGGTACTAATTTTTCCCCTTTATTTTACAAAGTTCCCAGATTTCCCAGAGGTTGGACCCAAAAAAATTCTGTATTCGGCACCTTCAAAACTATAAAAAAACCATCCAAACCTTCTTCTCCAAACTTTTAGGAATGGGATTCTAAATTAAACCCTAATACTGTTTGTGCCAACTGTAACTTGTAAGTGGTGGGTAAGTAGAACAATGAAACGTTAACTATAGTGGTACAGGTACCACAATGTTGAGTATTTATAATCTTTCCTGGAGGAGGCCCGCGCACGTAAGTGTTGAATGAAGGAACCATGTGCCGCTTCGCGGACCGACCGGCAACCTCCGTGAGGACACATTCGGGACTATACACCTAAATGTAAATGTAGATCCCGGATGTAGATCATTTATCGCTCCTCTTCCAGCTCTGGCTTGTTAGTTGAATTGGTTAGAGTGCACGTGCTAGTAATACGAGGTCTCGGCCAAGCGCACATTTGTTCTGTATGACGGTATAAAATAATTATTGACCCCCAAATTAACACTTAACTGCATAAGGGTTTGCACTTCGTTAGTGCATAAACGGGGGGGGGGGGGGGGCTAATATAACCACTTCCTAAAAGATAATTTAGATAAATCCAACCACGTGTAGAAGGCTTCAAAGGCAATCAAAGAACAACAAGTAAAAAATAAAAACTTAAGAAAATGTTCAGTAAGAAATAGGCGGGCAAAACATTGTTTAATTGCGTCAAAATGTGCGAAAAAGACCACCAATTCGTTGAGATGTCTACGGAACGATTCATCCAGACTTTGGTGATTGCTTGAACCCTCGTCTACCGGAGCCATTTTTTGTAACAAAACTCCCGAAGGGGGGGGGAGTGGTTACCACCCCCCCCTGTGATTTTCGTTACTGAACACCCGATTCCTGAAATGTGGTACCAAAGGATGCTTAGAGTTCTTCTTTCCATGGTACCAAAATAAGTACTTAACATCCCCATTATGACGTCACCATTGAAGTCATATGTTGAGGAAAGTCGAACATCCTGAATATAGGGGGGGAAATTTGATATTTCGCAATTTTAGCGACTCTAAAAAAAAAACACTATTATAGCTCTTAAAATGATGTCATTATATTAAACTAGTCATTTCCCATCAAGTAATATGTCAAAAGCCGCATGAAAATCTGTTTTTTCCTAACCTTTTGCGCGAAAAATTGAATTTTCGCATGTGGTTTGTCTATGGAAATGGCAGTTTGCTGACATGAGAACTTATGACTCATTGTGACGTAATGCTAGGCAGTGGTAATATTTTGGTATCAATGGAAAGAGGGCGGGACAATCTTATCTATTGGTACCAAAATCAAGCTGTTGTGATGTTCCTGTGTGGTTAGGCATGGTGGTACTCTCTTCCGGAGGGGGGGGGGGTGGTTACCACCCCCCCTATAGATCACTTGGGATCACCCTGTATCTTAACTACCCCGGTGGATGTTTGTTTTTGGATTAAAGGAGCGGACATGTCAATGAAATTACATGAAATAATTTGGCACCAAAAAGGGGGGTTTTACAAGCCGGGGAAAAAAACCTGAAGGGGGGGGGGTGGTAACCACCCCCCTCCATGCGGAAGACGAGGGTTTAATTGTAAGGATGAACTTATATTTAACATATTAACACAAAAGAAATGTCTCATGCCATTTTTTATTTTTTAGGTTTACTTGTTGTTATTAATTTACCAGAGGTTCCTACAGCTAAACCGCTATACGATGTATATAAAAATTATGACACCATTGGCCACTATACTTTCCAAAGAATTGTTTTATTAATTATTACTTTGTTTATGGGTCACTAGGGAGCATTATGAAAAAATCAGAATCACAATAACTCTTAAGATTTTTTTAGTAATTTTTGTCATGACCACCTCCGTTAGTGCATGGGGGGGGGGGCCCTAGGGACCCATGCTAATTAACGTAAAAACGACGCGATGGACTTGAATTTTTTGGCACAAATGCAAGCGCACTAAAGTTAGACAATACAACAAATATAACCAAATATATTGCAGTCCTTAAAACACGCCGGCCGAAAAACAAAAAATGTGGTCCCAGGAAACTCCCCTTATGCAGTTAAGTGTTAATAGTATTAACACACTTCCATTTTATCAGAGAAGTACTGGTGTAAGCAGGATTATTATAACTGTGACAATATATCACAAATGAGCTTTCTGCAATCAATCGACTAGTCAGGTACTTTCAAAACCCGGACCACTTTTGGCACCCCACGGGTAGTGGAAGAGGAGAAAGTTCATTGCTTACCACGTGTTAGGTACTATAATGTGGGATCATCGCCTGGGTGGATATAGAAATCAAGAGTGGTGCAATTCTTTTTTGGGCTTAAAAAAAAGGTTTAAACTGACCCAAATAAGTTAAAAACCGAAGAACGTTACGTATTTATGGATTCATATTAAAATGTAATAGTATTAAATATTTCCCTCGATAGATTAAAGAATAATTGAAGTGGAATATGAGGTCAAAATTGGACCCCGGAAATGGCCAAAAAGTGGTTAAAATAGACCCAAATTTGGTTTTAAAAATCATAGAATGGAGATGTATTATTCCAACTGCACTAGTAGTTTATTTTCCCCACTCTACAGCAGATGATTCAATGTTGAAATCTAGGATCGAAATGACCGGATAGGGGCAAAAGGAAAGGGTTAAAATTTACCCAATTCAGGTAAAAATCATAGAATGCAGTAGTTATTTCATTTTCTCCACTCTATAGCAGTAGATTCGAGAAGAATTTGAATGTATGAATCTGGGGTCAAAATTGACCCAGAAAGGGCAAAAAGGGTCAAAAAGAAAGTCATTAAAAAGTATTCCACAAAAATATGGCACAGTAATCATTTCACATTATATTCAGTTTTAGTTTCTACAATGCGAAAATCCCCTTTCTATTAATATATTGGGTATATAAGATTAAAATAACTAAATTTTGTCATTTTGGGTAAAGATATACCCCCAAAAGAGCAATATTGACACCAAATTACAAAATTAGAAAATCGTGAAAAATTGCAAATTTTCAATTACAATTTTTTCAGTATTTAGACCAATTAATAGGAAATTTCATAACTGTACAAAAATTACATAAAAGGGTCCACAATTGCTCCACAAATTTACCCCAAATGAGGTAAAATCTCAAAATAGGTGGGAGATAAAATATAATTACACTACATTATTACTCGATGGGTAGGTTCAAAGCAAAATGGCAATCTTTGGGATGGACCAATTAATAGTTTCATATCTTGATTGAGTCGCATTGACTCCAGTAACCATCTGTTAAATATCGTGCCCATATTATTGCAACCGGTTTTGATATGGGGCTAAAAATACGTGATTTCGGAAGCCTTCTAGAATACTTTATTAAAAATTAATTAAATTATTGCCACTTTTCACTCAAATATTCTAAGTTAAATAGTTTATGGTAAATGAGACAAATAATACCTTTTCTACAGACACAAAATATATTCTGATCACTTCCGGTAAAATATGTTGGTACTCCTGGGGTCGAGACTATTAGTGAGTGGATTTCTAATAAATTGCTCCAGTTCACTTAGAAAGGGCCAAAACGAGGTCAAAATAGACCCAAGAGAGTGAGAATTAAAAGCTCTAAATTGGGCAATTATCAATCAATCAATCAATTTATTTTTCCATCGCCAACGCATACAAAAAAGTAGGACGAAACATTACAAAAGAAAAATAAGGATGTGGAGGACATGTGGATACCACATAACGCAGAAGTGTGATAATATTGGTGGTTAACCAATAAAAAAGGTTACAAAGAAAGAAAAACAAAATTAGAACATGTCATATACATAGCCATCCCAGAACGTGAATCCCTCCCTGAAACCCAATCTAACCCACCCATTCCCCCTACCAAAATAAAGGCACACAAACAGTATTACATTAACAGCATACAACATAATTCATATACACGATAGACAAAATGTCATATACTCTGGAAATTACTGTTTTTAGAAGCGACTGGATGAGTAAATTGTTTGCACTTTACATTCAGGTGGCAATTCACATAGATTGCATTTTGCAAGCTGGTAGCAACTCAAAGAGGTCACGGACTTCAAGTATCTAGGGTTCCTTATGTTGCCGACAGCAAGAAGATCCTGCCACGCAAAGGATAAGATGGAATGCCTGCAATTAACTACACACTTATGGCATCTGGTATCTCCAATTCAACCAAGTGAAATTTCTTTAGAGCCTGTGTAGAGAGGGATCTGTTATATGATCTGAGACCTGGACCATGAGGAAAGAGCTACAGGATAGACGTGATGGCACCTACACCAAGCTTCTTATGCGAGTACAAAACATATCCTGCGTGAGCATAAGACCAAAGCACAGATATATATGGAGATATCCCTCCCCAATTTCATCTTCTGTTGCCCAAAGCAGTGTTACGATTTGCCTGTCACTGTCATCGTGCGATTGACAAGTAGTCTCAGACGTCACATGTTGGAAAATTACCCATGCAAAAAACAGGGGTATCGTCGCCCCCTTTACTACATTGATGTGATTGCTCGAGACTCCAGCAGGATCCATCTGACATCCCCAACCTATGGACAAACAGGGACATTTATCGCCACATGGTGAACAGCATCTCGGCTGCGGCCGTTAGATAGATAGATAGCATTGACGAAACGATTCCAGGCAGATCTCCTTCATTGTCCAAAGTTAGCACCTTAGGGAGTAAGAGATTCCCCACAACAGGCCCTGTACATGTAGAAGGCAAGATTAGTTGGATCTCGAGACATCAGACTTTCATATTATAGACTAACCATAATACTAAAACCAGTTGTGATAATTCAGGGCAAAAAAACCAAAAAGGTCCGATTTTAACAACTTTTGGATAGCTGTATTTGAAAAAGACAAGGGCCCGTATTCCAGAAAACTGCTTAGCTAAACGCAATTTTAGCTTACAATCGCCTAATTTAAAATTTTGTTTAAGAAAAAGTGTTTAACATATTTTTAATCATGCTTACTAACCAGGAAACTTTAAACACACAAAGTGTATCGTGCTTTCCGTAGCGTTTTAAGGTGCTACACCAACAGGACAAGATGATATGCACCATTGCTGTAGTCAAATGCAAAGGAGCAGTGTAGTGAACGTGTGCACTTGACGAAAACACGCACTTAAACACCTCTTAAAGTAGCCCATACCTAGTTTAAATTCCGGTGCATTTTGGCGAGTGTAAAATTGGCATGTCTAACTTTAAACTCCTTTCTGGAATTGCGATACTTACGTGATATGTTTCTCACATAAAACATTACTAGCTTAAAATCACACTAAACACCTTTTTTGGAATACGGGCCAAACTGTATAAAATGTGGCCAATTGTTAAATTTTGGCAAAATTTTGGTTGGGACCATTTTGTCCCGACAAAGTTTTTAATTGCGAATGTCAGTAGAAGGAAAAACACAGTATTTCGTCGGGCCGCGTCCACATAGTGACGATTATTCGACATTTTAGACTTTTTGAGAAATTTTGGAATGTACGTTTGGGTTTGTATATGCTAAAATATTCACCAAATTGTAAACCTCAAACGTGGCTTAATTAGTAAAATATTAATTAACTACTATGACGTATTTACAAATCGTTAAATTGTCCACATCACATAAACACGTATTTGTCGAAAAACTATACAAGCGCGACCCACAGCATCGTATCTGCATTTTGAAGTATTCGCCGCGTCACATAGTGACGTATTTGTGGGACGTACTTTGCAGTTCACGGTAGAATTGGTATTTTGTCTTTTCAATAGTGACGTATTTGCGCAAACGCGTCACATAACGACGTATTTTCGTGTCGTATTTGTAATTTTCACGTTGAAATTGCTATTTGTCGTTTTCAATTCACATAGTGACGTATTTTATTTAACATAATCTTTTGGCATATCTAAATAAATTGGAAGCTGATTAGTTAAATATATTTGAGATTCAACTTATTTCGGCGATTTCACACAGATTATTTAAACAATTTAGCACTCAGGGAACCTATGGGAGCTATGATTAAAACGCGTGGTAAAATTGATAGCTGCTTTATGCATATCATGTGCATAAATTACACCGCTAATTGTATTTTTTGTGTTTTTTAAATTATTTTTTACATTCTTCTTGGAAGTCCTGGTCCCTTTTCATGACGATTTCCGTGTAAAGCTGGGTCTCCTCTATCGATGTATATTAGTAGCGCAACTACAAATCTTACAAATGCCAGTATTTACTTGAATTTCCCGCTAGCACTTGTATGAGATCGTAAGTTCACCACATAGCTCAAAATAATAGGAAGCGCCTATACCGCCATGGCCGTTCACTACATGCACGCCGTGTCCACACATCCAGTAAATTGTATCATATGTCTTCTGCTGTCCTGCTCTCAATTTCACACATATCGACAAACCAGTTGGTTGACTAGGTTCCCTGATTATTGTAGATTCGTAAAATATATTTCCAAGATTCCAAAATGTGAAATTTATACGAAAAATCGTATGTTTTATACATACGACTGCTCGTTAAATTTCACACTTCTCACTGTGAAAAATCTGTAGCGAGCGATGAATTACTTGTACTCAGTACGCGCGTATAGACTTGATCCAAATCTTGGACTTGGCGCGATCAGTTGTAGAGGTGCCATATATTTTCATTATCTTTGGGGTTTTGTGGGCAGATTTGCCAAAGGTTAGCATATGGGCTATTCTACAAAAATCGGTGCCATTCCAACTCCAGAAAATTAAAAATTAAGGTGATTCAAATCTGCTCAATATTAATCGTTTTTATAAGTCAACATGTTGAAGATACTGGATCAATAAAATTTACGAACATCACTACTCGCATTTTATATTGGAGACCATTGAATTGTGTACTTTTTGTGTAACTTTTCTCAGATGTGAACAACGTTACCCAGTATAATGTTTACTGATAGCGTCATCAATTAAGTGTGTGATACATACAAATATATATACTTTCCTTGAAGTATCTCTCTATAATACAAACAGACTATGTTTGCCAAGGAATATATGGTTTTTGTTATACTCACTAACTTATAGGTGTAATTTTTCAACTTTAGTGGAAGTATTGTTCTATGATATTTTGTTCCTTTTCCCGTAACTTGTATTTCAGTTATACTACGGCACAAAACTATCACAGTTGTTGTAATAAACAATTGGGATCTATCCATTCAATGTATTTTGAAACGATTACCTTATTTAATGAATACGAATTCAGATTTTATTCTTTTGTATTAATGGCACTGGATACGTTGTTCACGCCATAGGTTTCTCAGAGATAAGTTCAAGATCAAATTCGATTCAAACACTTAATGAGATAATTCATTGTTACATGCTTCCGTATGTATGCAAAATAAATACACACATATACAGGTAAATAGTGACAAAATGCTCATTTCATCTAATTTGATTTCTAACATCTCATCTAAATTTTAAAGACAAGTGGTTATGAAGCATTCTAATGTGTAATTATATTAGACCGTTTCTCTTTTGCTTGCAGTTGAATTACACATGACATTTACTAATACTGTTTAAGCCTACAATATTAAGAACACGAACGCTTCTACATGTACATGGTCCCAGATAACGTTGTTCACCATTTCAAATTATTAGCGATATGTGGGAATTTTAACATCATACATCCAAATTTTGGAAGAGGATAATTATTTGCTGTTTCCGAAACATAAAATTGAAATCATGATTGAATTGTCCTCATTGCCAATTAACAAACAGAAACACGTTATCAGATAACGCTGTTCACCCCTGTTTACAGATACAAAAAATTCAGTCACATTTAATGTGTATTTTTTTTTTACAATCCTGCAGCTTTTAAATGTAATGTACGTTTAATTCATGCTTGAAATTATATTAAACAGTCACAATTGCCTATAAATATTGTTTTTTATCAAAGATTAAGCTCATTAGTCAATTTCATTCACTGTGAAACCGATTACTTGAAAATGTTTTGGTGTATCAGGGTTCCTAAACCTTTGTCTTTAAGTGTTTACTCATTCCATAATTCCATAAATTTTAATCAATGTTTAAAAAAGAACAATTTAGATCTTTTTAAATTAAATTATAGCATTTGGAGAAGTTGAACCCGTGTACAACTGATTTTGTGACCTTCACCCTCCATACATAGCTTTTGGTAATAAAATAATTTCAAGGCACACGGTCATTGACTTTTCTTCCTTGATGCGAGACGGAAAATTAGAGATTAGACATGATTGGAGCATTAAAAAATTGGTTGACCGTGTATTACATTATTCTCACCATAATTCTTGCCAAGGATGTGACCCGGCAGGAATGTGGAATATTGACCCTAACCCCTATATTAACATCAGAAGACCATACAACCTTACGTACTTGGTCTACGTACATTTTGGTTTTAACACTTAAGTGACCACGGGAGTTTTCACTCCCGTTGGTGCCCAAGGGGGGTTCCATGGGACCCCACACTAAGGAAACCACTTTCCCGTAGGGAATTTTTGCACGAAATTTATACCACATGTGAAGTCCTAGACACCCCAATCAGTTATAAAACAATGAGATTGTTATTTTGGGTGCAAATTAGGGGCAAAACATTGTTTTTCAAGACACGCGAAAATTGGGCAAAAAGACGGAAAATTCAAATGAGCCTTGCGCTTACATCAAACATTTTGAAAACTTATTTTATGTTGATATCTATTCTAGAAGACCAAATTACTTATATTTAACACAAAACCAGCAGTTTTAGGGAATCCTGTATTTTTTACGGGTGTTGCAAAATCCAACGGCCTTTTCCCATAGAGTTTGTACAGTAACGGTTTGGCAACATACATGATGAAAGTGTTTGTTTTCAGCACATAAAGGGTTACTTATTTTTAATGTTACTAATTTTTACTTACATGTATGTGTGAACTTATATCAGCAAAAAAAATTGCTTTGTTTCTCGGTTTCTTATTCTTATTTTTAAAAATATTCTCAAAAGGCTTCCGTTAGTGCCCAAGGGGGGGGGGTTCCATTGGACCCCTCACTAATTATCTCATTAACGGCTTGGCCGACTTTAATTATTTGGTATGAAAAGAAGCGCATTTAAAAGTCAGACAATTACAAAAAAAAAATCCCACGCGTAAAGCGGCCAGCGCGAAAACAAATTTTGGGGTCCCTAGGAACCCCCCTTGGTCACTTAAGTGTTAATTGGGGATATTTTAATTGTGTTGAGGCCATTTGATTTCAGCATACCATTAATTGGATTTTGTGTGAAAGAATATTGGCCGAAAAGCTTAACAGGGCTACTAAGTTTTGTATGCAGCAATTAAATTGATTAAAATAGCCCATTGGTTACTGTAGAACCAATTTCACGGACCATATTTCACCTGCATCTTCACAATTAATCGAAATTCAGCCAAAATATGTTATAGTCATGTTTGTAAAAATACCATTTTCATAATGATGATTATAGGTCTTACTTATGATGGTGTGAGTGGTGAGATCGAGGCTGATAAACAGATAAGAGCCAAAATCATATGCATTCTTGCTCCATATGCATTATTCCATAAAACGGAGCTTTGGGTTTTACTCTACCAAATTCAATGTCATTAATATTTTACTGTAGTAAAATATAAATTAATACTAATTACTATCCTTATTAAACTCGACAAGTAAACAACATTTTGTGTGACTCCTGAACCTTTTTAGCGTTTAAAACTAATGCCTAGACAATACAAATGACGTGATTAATAGGAAGTTACGTATCACGGACCAACTCAGTGGGATATCAACAAGTTTGTAATTTCAGTTATGATGACATATAAATGCCACACTCTGAGCTGTGAGCAGCGCGCACCATGTACTTTATTAGGGGAACATGTTACAAAACGTTTGATAAAAGATCGATAGTGTTGCTACTTGATGGCGATATTAATTATAGTTATGACTAACATGAAAAAATACTTTTAATCGTTCAAATATACTTCCTCTATCAAATAAAGGGAGATACATGTGAACTACGTTATCTCTGTGAACAGTGTTATCAGTTAACAAACGTACAGTAATTATTAAAAACTAGAGTATTTTAAGTGACTGACGTAATAGGGAACGGACCCCAGGTAGGCAAAATTCTATTGCTATTAAACATCATTGAGAAATTAACAACATCAAAACTTAGCACTGTTAGCCATTTATTTCTCTAGTACTACTATCTGTGACCACCACCCTAGCCTAAACCAGGCTCGGATGGTCCCCTTTAAAGGTAGATGACCTGATCGACAACATCGTTCCTCCATTTTTCTCCATCAAAATTAAGATTTATAAATTCCAAAAAAAAAAAAAAAAAGATTTAGGTGTCAGAAGAAGCTTTGATCGGGTCGCATACCTTTAATCAGCCCACGTAAACTTTGACCCAATCTGTGTTTACCTCCATAGACCTTTGGCCAGTGGTTCTTCTGACCAGGTCTTGTGATCATAACAATTGATTTGCTGCAGAAGAAGAAAAAACATTAAAGATACCTTTTTAATCTATCCACATGACCTTTCACCCCAATTTGTGTACACACCCTCCATATGAAGCTTGGATGGTTCTTTTGAACAGGTTTGGTTGAAATTGAGTCAAGCGTTTGGCAATAGGATTTTGAAAACAAATGTCCATTTCATCAGCTCACACGACCTTTGACTCAATTAGATTCACACAGAAGATGCATGTCATGACGAGCTTTCATGTAGCAAAGGAATTTGGGGTATCTGATGTACCATTTTAACAATTCAGTAGTTACGCATATTAATTAGCTCATTTGCATACATAATCTGCATATTTTATTTTAAAATCTAATCAGGTCGAGACCTCATCAACCAGCTTCATTCCACCAAGTTATACCACCATAGGCCTTTAAGCCTTACAGAACCCCAGATAACTCACTAACAAGCTTTCTTAAAAAGATTAAAATAAATTATGCAAATTATATTATACTTAATTAGCATATTTGGAGCCAAAATCCAATCAGGTCGAGAACACATATGTCCCAACCCCCTGCCTTATCAATCATGCATCTTATAGATTATAAGCCTGCTCACAAGTTTTCCTACAGACAGAAAGGAATTCCAGAACATAGTTAACAAGAGACGACAAACGTGTATTTACAAGGTTTGAAGATATATCCATGATGCGTTTTCCAGACACTGAAGACGCCATCTATTGGTCATTTTGATAAATACATGTTTAACAAGCTTTCAATAGACATTAAAGAGACACTGGCACATTTGAAAAATAGTGCGCCCTCAAGATTTTTCAAAATCGATATTTTTGCATGGTTGTAAAGCTTTTATATACAAAAGCCCTCACCCGAAATGGTTAAGACCAAATCAGCTTCCTTATGGATAAACTGAACGATTTTATAATTTAACGTCGCCGAAGACATTAAATTCAGCAGACGACGAAAATGGCTTTTAACACAAGAACACACCCCGTATGCATGTTTCTCACGCTATGCACACTGTATGACCGGTCTATAATCTTTGTGGTTTTAATATCAGTGAGTACGAGTCAAAAATATTCATGTAATATTATACATTTGTTATGGAAACTTAAAAGTTGGCCTACAAATTACCTGGATGTCTTTATCCTCATATCAATGTCCCTCTCTGTTTTGGGGTATGCCATTTTTACGTGTAATATATATATTTGTTCTTCCAATGGCCTAGACTATCATTTGAGAGCAAATTGAAGAAATTTCATATTTTGTGAAAATGTGCCAGTGCCGCTTTAAAAGCAATTTTGCGTATCTTTAAAAAGCACCCTCTATTGGTAGTTCTCAGACATGTTGACATGTTACAATTGTTTGAAACACTAAATACGTTCAATTGCAATCACTTTCAGTCCAAAAATATTATAATCCTCAAAAGCCACAAAGTATACAAAACCGCAACCTTGTAAGCCAGGATTTCTTGGCAATTCTAAGGAAAGCGCCCTCTTTTGTCAAATGCCTCCATTAATGTTTCTTTGGATTTTTTAGACGGATATAAACAATAACCACGATTCGTAGTTATTCCACTCGAATAACTACGATTGCATGAAATATCAAATTGTTGCCCCAAAAGCCACGTTTGCCTATTTTGACCGAAATATTGAAAACAGTGCCCTGTATTGGTCATTTTTAAAGAATTTAAATTTGAACTGGTAATATATAGTACTTTCTTCACATTTATCACAGTTAAATCAAAAATATTTGAAACCAGCTTAAAAATGTAATTTTCGCACATTTTTGGAAATGGCATCGATGTGCTAACAAGTGGTTGGGTTGAAATCCGTGTATTTAAGACAAGACAGTACTTTTTATCTGATTCTGTAATTTCTATACGTGCGTATCAAAATTCCGACTTGGGATCAAAAAAAGCCTTTTCGTATGAATATTCAAGATTTTTAAGAGTGATATTGTGCACCATGACCTGTACAGGTTTACCTCAAACACAAAATAAGATTATTGATCTTTCTTTATTTTGTACTGGTGTCAGCTACAATCAGCTAGGTGTTTAGTGCAGATTAAAAAAAAAAAAAAAAAATTAGGTGTCAGAAGAAGCTTTGATCGGGTCGCATACCTTTAATCAGCCCACGTAAACTTTGACCCAATCTGTGTTTACCTCCATAGACCTTTGGCCAGTGGTTCTTCTGACCAGGTCTTGTGATCATAACAATGATTTGCTGCAGAAGAAGAAAAAACATTAAAGATACCTTTTTAATCTATCCACATGACCTTTCACCCCAATTTGTGTACACACCCTCCATATGAAGCTTGGATGGTTCTTTTGAACAGGTTTGGTTGAAATTGAGTGAAGCGTTTGGCAATAGGATTTTAAGACATCATTGCTGTATGTCTATTTGCAGGAGACGGTATGACAAATTTCCTCAAATACTTTTTCACTATTTGGCGTTTTTGTTCGTACATTAAAGTAGTTATATGGAATTGTACATACTTATATTTGTTTTATAAACTAAAAATGAATTTCCACATTTTTTTTATTCTCTCGCATTATCGCTGCCTATCCCTTAAAGTGAATCTCACTTTACTTACTTCTCAGGTACTGATGACTTGGCGGGCTCTCATGTTCGTATTGGTTCATGTTCAAATGTATTAGAGAATGCGGTATGCTGTTCACCCATCTCAGGCAGATGAAGAAGACAAGGGCTATTCCTTGGATCCTAGAATTTTTACCTTAACTATTACGGACCAATTCGATTTTATATCTAGCATAGTCAGGGCGAACGAATGAATTTTTGTGAAAGTATTGACATATGCGGACAAGATAGAATTAATCTCCGTATTGTATTTTTTTGGGGGGCGGGGGCTAGTTGCGCAAACATATTGAATTTTAAATTCCCACTCACCGCCCCTACACTTAGGAATAGGTTGAGGTTAACTGAATTGGGGATTGAACCTGTTTTTTATACCGTTTTTCAGTACAAAGACAGTTAAGCAGATCTCTGCATATAACCCGGGAGCTAGCACACATTTGTACCAGTAGGATTAACTAAGATAGTTTTCAAGGACGTCTTAAATGCTTAGTTTTCCGATGTAGGGGGCCATGAAGGTCAACGTCCCATTTCATTCAATGGGATTGATCTTTTTAACCCCCCTACTTCTTAAGCACGCTTTGATACACTCAAACTATTCCTATTTTATACCTTGAGCTCCACCAATATTGACCATTTTTATCCAAATCGAGCAATTTAAAAGTTGACCCCTGACAACTGAAATTGACCCTTATTATTGATTTTTGCTGTTTTTTACCTATAACTCGACACTTTAGGCTGTACAATTACAAACTATACTTTCTGAACCTTATGGTTAGACACGTACATGGTGTGGCTTTTCACATGATTGGATCAATTTACAACATTTGACCCCTGTAAAACTTTGATTTTTTTTTTGCCCCTCTCTTAAAGGCACCACTTGTGTCACTTAAGAATCACGTTCATGGGTTCTGGTCAGTCTGTCAACATAATAATCACTCAAACCTTTTTACTTGAGATATGTTCCAATTTGGTGCTAGCTCCTGGGTTAAAAGAATATTAGAACATCTTAGTACGTCTACATTTTATTCGCTTGTCCATAATAATATTTGACACTTGGGTCCAATATTTAAGTTACTGGGTTAAGTTTTGGTCACTCATAACAGACTATACAATACTATGCTGCCTAATCCTCCTCTTCAACCACCCAGCCTTAGATGTTCATGACCCTGTTATCCGTTCTTGATTTACTACTTTACCTCCAAACAAAGGAATCGATAACGGTTGTACGACAATCTATTCAATTGAATTTGGTATGAAGTCTTTACGTATTCGATACAAAGAGATTTGTGTAAAATGGGGTTGTGACAATTACCGACCCTGGTCCCCTAGTGACCCACACTGAATTCAGCATGACGTGTAGCGGAATAAACGTATAATTCTGCAGTTTATTCCGTAAAGTCTGCTGAATTCAGGGTGGGTCACTAGTGACCCGGGGTCGCTAATTGTCAAAACCCTGTAAAATGGGTTAACGCATCTTTTTATCCTGAACAAAGTTGAGCATCTCAGTTTAGTTTTATAATCTCAACACATCCCTCCAAATGAATTCGTACCATCGAAAATATGCGTTTACTGACAGGAATAAAAATTCAGACTATAGTCCAAGATTTGATAAACACAGACCTTTGACCACATTTTACATCAAACTACAATTGAAAGCATGTAGTCGAAGATTTGATAAACACAGACTTCTTAAATAATTTACATTGCACATTACTATTTAAGGTAACGCTAAGTATTCAGACCCCAATTTTGGCAGGCTTTATGTTTTTCTTTAAAGAGACACTGGCACATTTTAAAAATAGTGCGCCCTCAAGATTTTTCAAAATCGATATTTTTGCATGGTTGTAAAGCTTTTATATACAAAAGCCCTCGCCCGAAATGATTAAGACCAAATCAGCTTCCTTATGGGTACACGGAACGATTTTGTAATTTAGCGTCGCCGGCGACGCGAAATTCAGCAGACGACGAAACTGGTGTTTAACACAAGAACAAGCACGCCGTATGCATGTTTCCCACGCTATGCACACTGTTTGACCGGTCTATAACGTTTGCGGTTTTAATATATATCAGTGAGTACGAGTCAAAAATATTCATGTAATATACACATTTGTTGATTAAAGTTATGGAAAACTTAAAAGTTGGCCTACAAATTACCTGGATGTCTTTATTCTCATATCAATGTCCCTATCTGTTTTGGGGTATGTTATTTTTATATGTAAAATATATCTCTGTTCTTCCAATGGCCTAGACTATCATTTGAGAGCAAATTGAAGAAAGTTCATATTTTGTGAAAATGTGCCAGTGCCGCTTTAAAATCCGTTAAATTACTCGTAAATTGCTTCAAGGTATTTTACACCGGTTTCAGTGCGTGCATTTTCGTGGTGCCTCTTCCTGGTGGGTTGCTAATCTGGAGTCCCTCAGGGCTCTGTGCTCTGTCCTCTGTTTGGTCCTCCCTACCAGGGTGCACTCTGTCCTAATCTGTTTTGGGTTATTGTTATGACCGTTTTCCTTCGTGTGGATGTTTTACATTTGATTGTGCAATACAGTATTTGTAATAGTGCTTGCTTATGCTTGTTTTAAGCTGGCAAATAAAATGAAATTAAATTACATCAGACGCGCAATTGGTCGTCATCTTGTAATTTCTATTGGTCTCAAACATACATGCACAAACATGCGCCACACACACACACACACCCACACACACACACACACACGAACGTAAACACATGCCGCCTCTTAACACTTAAGTGCCCAAGCTAAAAAAACTTCCGTTAGTGCCCAAGGGGGGGGGGGGGTTCCTAGGGACCCAACAATACAATACAATACAATACAATACAAACGGCATTTGATATAGCGCCTTCTCAAAACAAGGTCAAAGCGCTTTACAAAATAGAGAGTAATTAATATTTAGCCTAAAACATGGTTCATCTTTTACAATACCTGAACTAAGTAGCTCATTTGCAATATTACTATGAGATAATTACTTAACCATATAACCACTTGCCCTTGGGATTTTGATCATGACCTAACACAAATAAATGGGGGTTACGTAAGAACCACATACCCACACTAAAATGAAAAATCCACCTTTGACCTATGACCTATGCCAATTGAAATTGTCCACTCCTTCGAAACAGAGTGGTTCGCACATTTCAATCCTCAGCAACTCCAATTAAAGGTTTTGAACCAAATAATTCATTATTCTACTCTAAGAATAACCAATTAAAATATCATTGCAAAATAGCAAATTTATACCATCCTTGTATCTTTTCTCAGAAACTTCAAAATCGCCTTATTTTCCCATAGACTTACACAGTTAAGAGCAACGCAATGACAAAATTAAAATTGGATGCTATCAGCATATAAAATGTTATTTGATTTAAGTATTAATTAATTTATTAATTACCTCCTAAGGTAATACCTAAGCAAATAAATCCCAAGATTTTAATTACTTTAAATTTTTGTAATTAGTAATTATCTCGATTTTTTCACTTCCTTTAGTGCCCAAGGGGGGGTGTTCCATAGTGCCCACCTAATTTTTCTAATTAAGCCGTGGGCGGATTAATTTTTTTTTTTTATCAGGAGAAGCGTATTTATAAATCAGACAATTAGCAAAAAACTCTTTGAAAAATTGGATTGCGTAACCGTGAAAACGCAAAAAAATCAAATGTTGGGTACTATGGAACCCCCCTCCCCCCTTGTGCACTAAGTGTTAATCTCTCTTCATGTCTATCTATCTCGGCTTCTCTCTAACAGCATGGAGACATCCGCTAATAGTGGGCTTTGGTGGCTGCTCTTATACATTCCCTTAACTTCCTAATGGCCATTTTTGCCACTTTTCAAAAATCTATCGGAGCGGATCCCGGTCTTGTGTTTACGCAGAAAGTGCTCCTAGATCTAGCAACAACAAATAACACGCCTACGCGCCGTATCCGGTCAGGTGGCGAGTCATTTTCTTGGGGACGTAAGGGATACCCCTAACTGTACCAAATACCACTAAAAACAACTAGCCTGGAACCGGTACTCGAAACAGGGACCCTGTATTTTCACGCATGATCCTCACCATTTGAGCTCAACTTAGTTTTACTTTGATAACCAAGGTTCAAAATATATAATGCTATATCGTCGGCCGGTCACCTACTTACTATTTTTAAAATACGCATCTCGAGAAGAACGGCGAATACTCAAAATGCAGATACGATGCTCGTCCATTTAAATAGTTTTTCCGACAAATACGTCGTTTATATGTCATAAATCTTCCAAACAAACCAATCGACCATTTTTGGCGAAATTGAGTTTTTGCATATTATGATACTATATCACAAGCTCTTTTCTATACCAAAGATTGAAGCAAAAATAACATTCCAATTTTTAGATTAAAGATTTTTACTTTGGGGAATCATCCCCAAACGCAATGAACGTCTTCCAAACAGACCAATCTGCATGCGTCTGTTTGCTGTATCTGAAACCACCCCACGGCCGCTTATTAAGTGAGCTATCGATCATGGGATACAGCGAGATTCATCTCCTCTCTTGATCAACACGGGGGGGGGGGCTATGAAGTCTGGTCGAAGTTTATATTGTACAATGTGCGTACAGATCCTTGCTGTCATCTGAGACGAATTTGCCACACTCAAAAATATATCAATTTTTCCAGTATTTTACTGACAGCAATTCTGCCGAATAATTACTGTGAAAATTACAGTATACTGTACAAACTGATTCACTCAAAACACGACAATATATTTTTGCGAGTTATTACAGAGATTGTTAATGTGTATAGAATAAAAAAGACTGACGAACATCCTAAATTAGTAGGCCTTTCCACAAATGTCAACCAAAATTTTTACGGTGCATTACTACTGTAAAATTCAGTTAATTTTGGTAACATATATTAAACTGGTAAATAATAACGTGAAATTTTGATGGAAACTATAAAAGCTGTGTGGTTTCTGGGAGTTGTTGTTGGCAGAATTGCTCCCAGTAGTTTCCTATCAGTTTACAGTATTTTTTCTGTAATACTGACAATTAGAATCCATCATAGTGTATAAAATGTTGATATAATTCAAAGTTTCCAAATACAGCCTCTCTGATAAATTTAGACGTAATAGGCCTCGAAAATTTGGACAAAAAGTATTTAACTATATTTTTAATTACTGTCATTTTTTTTTTCTGATCTTTCTTTGACTGTGAAGCGCACGGTATTTCGTAAATACAAGATGCATGTTAGTGGTAAGTTTAAACAAATATGCATTTTTAGCTGCATTGCGTGCTTTACCAGACGTATATTGTAAGATGTCTTGACTGTCCTAAGCACGATCCGGGCGCGATGAGTCACGGCAAAAGGAGCCTATGTTTATCATTTTTGAATCGCGCCAGTTGAGTTTTATTTTAGTTATTATTTTTTATTGTTGTTTAGACTAATATTTATAGGTCTTTTATTTTGTAATGATGATAGATAAAGTTAAAAGTACAAAAATAAATAATTTTCCCCCCCCCCCCACAAATACCCTTTATTTTCCTTTGAGAAGTGATAACCAACATACATGTAGTACGTTACGGTAAATTGTTCAAAAATAGTAACATTTAATTCAGTTTACACCGTTTGCTGCCAATTATTGATTGTTGAAGTGTGTAATAAAGTAAAAGATTCAAATGAGCTATGTTGGTAATTCAAAGTTATAACCACAAGATAATTTTTTAATCCCAGAAAGGACATAAACGAACACTAATTTAGTAGCCTATTTCACTTCCAATTTTTTTTTAAGATAGTTCAAAAACCTCTTGTTGAAAGCCTTCACGTTTTGGTATGATTTGTCCATTTTAATTTACATCTCTTAAATTGAAAGGAAAAATAATATATATACTACATTCAATGTTTTCTTATATATTCCCTTATGGTAGCATAGTATCGTGGGTTATTAGGTATTTGAGTTCATATCATAGGGTCCCAGTTTGATTCTGTATTCTAGTAGATAGGCCTTAACCTGTTTTAAAAGTTACTTGCATTATTAATTTACACCAAATTAAACCTCGTCTACCCGAGCCATTTTTTAAACAAAACCCCGACGGGGGTGGGTGGTTACCACCCTGTGGATTTCCGTTACTGAACATCCGATCCTGCAATTTGGTACCAAAGGATAGCTAGGAGTTTCTTCTTTCGCATTTGTACCAAAGATAAGTACCAACATCCCCTTATGACGTCACTATCATATCATATGTTTTAGGAAGTGCGAAATACTGGCTATAGTGTGGAAATTGATATTTCGCAATGTTAGCGACCCAAACACCTATTATATCACTCAATGCTGTCATTCTATAAAACTAGTGTCATTTCCATCATAAAATGTGATATCCCTAACATTTCTTTGGGATCACCATTTATCTTTCCTATACCCCGGTGGATGTTTGTTTTGGATAAAGGAGCGAAATATCATTGACAATTACATTAAATATCTGACACCAAAAAGGGGGCTTTAGCTAGCAGGGGAAACCTGAAGGGGTGCTAACAACCCCCCCCCCCCCCTTAGGTAGACGAGGGTTAAATCAATAAGTGCAAGTAAAACAAAGAACATCAAAATCTTTTCGTTTTTCCTCTTTTCTTTCCACATTTTCCCACATACCTACATTTTTTTGAGTTCCAGCAACGTAGTTGATTATAATTTTCACTACTTGATAATTTATCTGTGTTTACTAAAAAAAAACTAGCGCGCAATAAAGTAAGGTGGTTTTGAGTACATGGAGACAAAATTATCTTCACATTTTTCAGCCTCTCAATTAAAATACATGATCATGGTAACTTAAAGGATACTCATTGAAATTATTCAATAAAATTGAATTCAAACCCAATTACCCCCCCCCCCCCCCTTATTGGAGTAGATACAGGAATTCATTTCCTTTCAATTCCAATAACGAAAGATGTTTTTTAACATGAGAAAATGCTCATTCTGCATTTTCATAAATACCCCTTTGATAATCAGAATTGGCAATTTGAATTGAAATTAACGTCAGAAGTCTTGTTTCGGCAAACTGCCATCTTACCTCAAAATGGTTGTTTTTTTTACTCATATGAAAGTTTTCAACAACAGAAAGTAATAAGAGCAACTACTCTAAGAGTGCCATGACTCCAAAGGTTGAAACATATATACGCATGATCTGTTTGATGACAAACTTTAAATAATATCCATGGGAATATCAATTTCAATTTCATTGTTCTGATATACACTCCGAATTCATTTATTTTTACGAGTTTTCGATACGTCATTTGACACTACTTTGCTAATATACCCTTCCTATGGTTTTCGTTATCTTGAAAGTAGTAAGCCTACATGAAGCTTGTATTTATTTTCAGTGATATTGGAACTACTGAAATTTAATACTATAAATGTAAAAGATCCCATATGATAAAGCGTTGTTTTTTGAGTTCAATTGTACGAAAATACAGTACTCATTATAACCACGTGTTGTATGTGTCTATCATAGCATTAAAGTGATGTTTCGTCCGAAACTTTCGTAAATTTAATACAAAATAATGACTTGATAGTAGATAAAGCTTTCTTCTTGATAAAGTAGCACGATCTTTGATTCATTTTACTCTAAAAAGTGAATACAAAATATACACCTTCAAGCAATAAACAGATAAATCACAACTTCTTCCACTTAACGTTTTTTATGAAAAGTTATTATGTCCAATATTCACAAAACCCGGGTTTCAAACTCTAGACATACGCTTTGGATGTCCTTATTGTACTTACGAATGTGGGCCGATGCTATCAATTTGAATACAGCAAAATCCTGTAAATTTTATGTCCCATTTACCAGGCGTATCAACCGACTAAAACTGGAGCTTTTATTCTATTTTGTTTTCGAGATCAACATTATCATAGATTATTATGAATTTCCAATTATACGATTAAGTACTAAGTTCCCAGAAAATGCTAATAAATTTTAACAAGAAAATTCTTGCAGCAATTCTTCCAACAAAACCCCGTAAAATCCATCTTTTACAGGTTTCCTTCAATTAACTTTTATATTTATAGCTTGATTATTATATTTTACATTGAGTATTAAATATTTGATTAAATTCAATTCTAATACAAAATTAAAAATGTTATTTTGCTTGTTCAATCTTCATCATTCCTCTTTTCTATCTTCACTGGCACATTATTTGCCTGTAAAGAACAATGACACCTTAGAAAACCGTACAAAAAGCATAGTCATTTCTGGCGCCCTCCTCAGGCAAAAGTATGTTTCAACTGTTGAAGACCGCCGTCTGAGGCAATCGATCGACTCTTTTGAGTACGCAAGCTCAATGTGCATTCGTCTCCTTTGACATAGAAACAGAGCCGTTTTTTAGTTTTTTGGCAAACAGACCAATCACTTTGAATTAATTGGACAAGGAAAACAAACGATACTTGAATGGAAAGCGCGCTCAAAATGAAGAACGTTTGAATGGCCCAATATCCACATAAAATCATTTCCTAAAATGTTTCAATTTTCGAATGCAGTTCATAATTCTCGAAAAAACTTCAATCGCCGATATTTCAAAATGTGATTTGGGTCCGATGGCGTTGGAAGATTCGTGACGATTATTATGTGATGCAGACAGTTTAACGTTTTTGTAATACGTATTACTAAGGCAAGAGTTCCTTCCATATGTACCCCTCGTAGATATTTACATGATACAAAATTTATTTTAATGTTGGCCTGTTTAATCAACAACGAAGTTAAACAGCTAAAATATTAAATTTATGGTTGCATGTAAATATATGAGAGGGGGTAATATGGTGGCAGTCTGGCCTTACCGGATTAAAGCTACTTGAGGCAGAGGCGGACGGGTAGTCAATCCCTGGCAGTGGAAAAAAATGACCTTGACGGCCCATGGACCTATTTGAAAATCATATAGGACCTATGTAATATATATAACGAAAACAAGCAAAAAACCTACTACAATAAACGATTGATCGAACATTTCCAAGCTTAAAGGTAGATGCCTCACTCCCACCAGGGAGGGCACTGCATGCCATCTTGGGAAGTGACGCGTATGTATAGGCTGTTAAGAACCCCATTTTCAGTTGGTGTCACCCAAAGATCCCATATTTGTGAAAAAATTTGACCTCTGTCAACAAAAGACTCCTATTTTGGGGGAAGTTTTGAAAGTCTTCACCCAAAGACCTCTTATCTGAAGGATTATTTAAAAAAAAAAAAAGCACACAACGACCCCATTTTGGGAAAAAATTTAGAAGTTATCACCGAAACAATCTTTTTTGCAATTTGGTGTCTCTCACCCAAAGATAATTATTTTTGCACATTCCTACGTCAACCCCGAATGCCCTTGAGTTGGAAGCACCAGCCTTAATCCGTTTCCATTTCATATGGGGGTTCTTCCGGTTTTAACTCTTCGTCTACTTGAGCCATGTTCGTAACAAACACTTCCGAACGGGGGGGCGTTGAGGCTGTGGCTGGAGATATAGTACTCCGGTCTCACAGTCCAGCAACAATTGAGAACAATAGAGCAATCGATCAGTTGACTCTCACGCAAACATTCGGTTCACGATTAATTCGTTGTTCGCAATGGAAGCCCGGACTAGGTTCCGCCGGACGGAACATATCGACTTTTACACCCGGGCAGTACCCCCGGCGATTTTCCTACTAAAACATTCCCATTCCTATTGTTTTGACCAACAGGATAGCTTAGCGTTTTCTTCTTCCATTGGTATCAAAAAGTACCAATTCCCATTATGACGTTACTATGACGCTATTAGTTGAGGAGGGGGTGGAGTGTGGACTATTGAGATATCCAGGTTTGACTTAAACAAATTATTATAGCACTAAAACCTCTTGAAGTATATAAAACTAGTCATTTTCCCATCATTAGAGCCAAAAAACGCATGGAAATCGGAGATCCTGACTTTTAGAAAAAGGAGAATTTCCCCCTTTGACACTGGAGGTGTCTATGGAACTTGGACAGTTTTCTGACATACGAAATTTATGAGTCATTCTGACGTATCGCTAGGTACTCTTTTGGTATCACATGGAAGAGGAGCTGGACACTAACTATCTATGGCATCAAACTGTCAATGACTGTGACATCCTGTCATGTTGGCACGTTCACCCGAAGGGGGTTGTTGGCAGCTGTTGGCACCACCTCCCAACTTTGGTATCGCTCTGTACTTTACCTATATCGCTGATGGATGTTTGTTTGCATGAAATTGACAATTTGGTACAAGAAAAGGGGAGGGGGTTAGCAAGACGAAAAAAGGGGGGTGGTTAACCAGATCCCCCTCGGTAGACGTGGGGCTATGGTCAACCTAATGCGTTTTTACCCTGCAATAGGGACACCGCTCCATTCTATTCTCATTTTAGTCAAATGGCGTTCAAATTGCTCTAGCGTTTGGATGTTGTAAGCAAAAATGTGTATCAAAGTGGTCCATAGATCTGAATTAGATGATTTAATTTTCAAAGTGGGCTTTTAAAGTATATAAAATATGCAATGTTGGTTTCTCATGCTTCGTCGTATTTTTCTAAAGGCAGGGCCCCACTTTTTGTCTACTGCCCGGGCCACTCACGGAGGCCCTCTGAGTAGTATAGTGGTGGAGTGACGATACAGACTTCAGAGGAGTAATACTTTACACCTTGTATCAAAACAAACTATTGAACAATTGGTTGATTATGGTCTAGTCAGAACAATTCATTCAGGAAACCAATTTATGTAATTTACAAGAGACACAAGATATGACGGAGATATGGTTGTACCATCAACATTCGGATTGTTTGATGAAAGTTCCTGGGCCACAAGACTTGCCGTATCGTATGGTACTGATATTGTGAAGTTACCATTTTCTTCGAGGAGGATTTATTACAGGAACCTTTGGTTTGGACTACTTTCTATCATAAGTTTTCGTATTTTTAGATAATAGTTCAATCCAAGTGGTTTCAAAAACAATATAGATATGGAGTCTAAGCTTCGCCCGTATATTAGGGGACAGTGTACCAGTTTCTTTTTTCCTACAGCCGGGAATCAAACTTTCCCCCTAATGAAAAGTATTAAAGGAAATATGTCCTGATTCTGAATATTTGGAAAAAATTTGGTAATGGATGGAAGCTTAGTACGTAGATTACTATAAATCAAAATAGTGAAAATTTGTCCACATTTGTTAGTATTGCCCTTTTAATTTCCGCCCAATATTAATCTGAAAACGATTCTAACAAATCCACATCGCAGGCAAATGGTGACGTCAAGGTGATGACCATCCATAATTTTACTAGTGGTGACCCATCCTATCGCGTGTTTTGCCCATAATAATAATTAAAACACAACGAAATGAACACAAAATATGTCATTCTGTAACTATTTTTCTAATTTTTTGTACTTTATTAATCCATCAAGATACAGTGTCAGCAATAAAAAAAAACCAAGTCGAGTCAACACGCTGTTTTGGTCATTCACTTTGACGTCACGAGGAGACCAACAATGCGGCGCGTTGATCAATTGAGCCGTGGCGAAAAATCCGCCGTTTTCTTCGTATGTCAAAAAAGCAAATAAAATGCTTATTGTTATTTTACATTCAAATTGGATTATTTGTCGGGAAATCGTGATGTATGTACAATATTTTATGAATTGTAAGTCCAAAACTGAGATTGACAAAAATCTTGACAGATTTCCTTTAAGAGATTCAAAATTTTTAAAGGCAAATTTGCTAGATAGAGTAGATACAGTTCCAAATCGCTACCACATAGCAGGCCACATTATAGGCTGCTACAAGCAAGCTTGTAACGTTCGTAAGATATCGAGAAGTCCAGCCAAAATCGCAAAAGGCTTGTTTTGCCATATTGAAGGTTTCAACTTCGTTCTCCAAAGAGTTGCTGCCGGCCAAGACTTAATGAATTTTTACCACGGACCTCCTGAAAAGCAGTGGTTGAACTTGCGGCACAGGCTTAAAATCTTTACCCTATAAATCTTTTTTCCTTTTCTGTTCTTTTTAATTCTTTCTTCTGTTTTTTCTTCTCTTTTACTTGACAGCCACAAGTGGCCAATTCCAAGCGGCCCGTGTGGAAATTTCCACAGCAGGTCCTTGGTCAGTCCGCCTATGCTTTGAGTTTAAAATTTGTGAATATGTATAGTCAGTACAAAACAAACGGATATGCCAAATTTTCCAAAAAATCCAAAATGTCGAATACGTCTTAATTGGTGACGCGCCCGAGATATAATAAGTTATGTTGTAAAAAAGCTCAATCTGATTTTTCTAGTATGAACACACTAAAGGTAAACTAATAAATCTCATAAACATGGGACCTACAGAGCTTCACAGCAGTGAAATTTTAAACCGGAAAGCTCAGGAAGACCAGTCGCAAAAATCGAAACAAACATGATCACTGCACATGCACCTGTTTTATTTTTACGTACAATAATTGCGAAACATATTTTGTCAAAAGCCCCGATGGCGCTTAACGCTATGCACATATCGTCATTTAATTAGGCCTAATTATTATATTTAGCTAATTATACTCGGCAGGACAACATTCACCGACGTTAGCCTGCCGACCCTTCCTCACTATCATCTTCCCATATCTCTTAATTTCCCCTCTTCCCTTATCTCCTTTTCAGAATGGTTCGGCTTGTATTACGGGGACCTGAAAAGCCCACCAACCTTGTTCTAGTTCATATTTTTTTTAATTCTGCTGTTATCGTGTCGGATATATTATAGACGTATTGTTCATAAAATGCATTATACGGATAGTTGAGCCTTCTAATTTATTTTTCAAATAACAATTACAGTACGGATGGCTAAAAGAAACCTAAGATATGTTTTCACGGACTCAAAGCCGGAATTGAAGGTAATACTGGGGAGGGCTTACGGACGTCACTGTAGACTCTGGTAAAGCGGTCTACCGAGCAACCGACAGCCTTCAATTTAGTAAAGTGTGAATTGAAAATTCGTCATGGTAACCAGTTTTAAAGCAATAACAGGCACACGTTTTGAAGAGCGCCCCCAGTTTCAACATTTTTTTTAACAGTTGTGTTGTAATTGTCTAGTAAAAACTGATACTGCAGAGGTAATGCTAAAAAATGCGTATTTTGTTTTTATAAAAGAAGTAGTGGATTTGATGTGGAATAGAGATCGTTGTTGTAATTTTAATGGGGAGCTGGAAACCCCCAAATCTATGTCCCGTCAATGATGAAATAGTGCCATCTCACGAAAAATTCCTTGCCAAGAAGAACCGCAGGCGGAACAAAACCCCCAGGATGAGCTGTAGATAGACATTACATGCCGCAATTCCCCGCATTTCATGTTGAAAAGGACGTTTACAGCGCTCTTAAATATTATCGGAGATTCCCGATATTAATTATTCTAATTACAAAATTCTTTCTTTTGCGACAACAAAGAGTTTTGAGCTCTACCATTCACAGGGATAGTTTACTATCAAATACAAGAACTGTGCAAAAAATCTCAAAAATATCCGGGAAATAAGGGCGCTCTTCAAACATCTGTACTGTTATTGCTTTAATGTGGGGCCGATGCTACAATTGAAATACAGCAAAATACTGTAAATTTTATGCAATTACAGGCGTATAAAACGACTACAACTGGAGCTTTTATTATATTTTGTTTTCGAGACTCAACATTATCGTACATCAGTATTATGAATTTTCACAATTAGCGATGAAAGTAATAATAGTTTACCAGAAAATGACTATAAACTTTTACAAGAAAAAGTCTGGCAGCAATTCTGCCAAACAAAAACCACCGTAAATCATCTTTTCCAGGTTTCCATAAATTAAACGGTATATTTATAAGCTTGATGTATTATATTTTACATGAGTATTAACTATTGATTAAATTCAATTCTATACAAAATAAAAAATTGTAGAACCTCATCATTCCTATTTTCTATCTTCTACTGGCACATTATTTTGCCTGTAAGAGACAATGGACCCCTTAGAAACCGTTACAAAAGCATAGTCATTCTAGCGCCCTCCGCAGGCAAAAGTATGTTTCAACATGTTGAATACCGCCGCCTGAAGCGATCGATGGACTCTTTTTGAGTACTCAAGATCAAGGTGCATTTCGTCTCCTTGATAGAAACAGAGGACGTTTTTTAGTTTTTTGCAAACAGACCAATCATGTGTAATTAAATTTGACAGGAAACAAAGGATACTTGATGGAAAGCGTGCTCAAAATGAGAACGTTTCAATGTCCACAATAATCCCATAAAATCATTTTCCTAAAATGTTTCAAATTTAGATATGCACAGTTTCATAATTCTCGAAACTCAATAGCCGATATCTCGAAATGTGACTTTTGGTCGATTGGCCTGTTTGGAAGTTCGTGACGATTATTATGTGAGTTTGAGGCAGACAGTTTAACGTTTGTAAATACGTCATTTACTAAGGAAAGACTCCATATGTAACCCCCCTCGTAGATATTAAGATACAAAATTTATTTTTAATTGGTGGCCTGGTTTAATCCAAAAAACGGAAAAAACAGCTAAAATAATTAAATTTTATGTTGCATGTAAATTAATATGAGGGGGTACATATTTATGAAGTCTTGCCTTTAGATTTAAAGCTACTTTGGCGTTTTAAAATTTTGGCAATATGTAGAGTAGGACCAAAACAAACGTATATGCCAAATTTTTCCAAAAAATCCAAAATGTCGAATACGTCTTAATGTGACGCGCCCGACGATATAATAAGTTAGTTGTAAAAAAGCTTCAATCTATTTTTCTAGTATGAACACACTAAGTAAACAATAAAGTCTCATAAACATGGCGACCTACAGAGCTTCACAGCAGTGAAATTTAAACCCGGGAAAGCTCAGGGAAGCCCTATGTCGCAAAATCGAAAAACATGATCACTGCACATGCCAAATGTTTTATTTTTACGTACAATATTGCTAAACATATTTTTGTCAAAAGCCCAGATGTCCGCTTAAAGCTATGCACATATCCGTCATTAATTAGGCCTAATTATTATATTTAGCTAATTATACTCGGCAGGACAACATTCACCGACGTTAGCCTGCCGACCTTCCTCACTATCATCTTCCCATATCTCTTAATTCCCCTCTTCCCTTTTCTCCTTTTCGGAATGGTTCGGCTTGTATACGGACCTGAAAAGCCCACAACCTTGTTCTATTTCATATTTTTTTAATTATGCTGTTATCGCGTCGGATATATTATAGACTTATTGTTCATAAAATGCATTATATCGTATTAGTTGAGCATGTCTAATTTATTTTTCAAATACAATTACAGTACCTGATGCAAAGAAACCTAAGATAGGTTTCTCCACGGACTCAAAGCCGGAATTTGAAGGTAATACTGTGGATACTGATTACGACGTCACTGTAGAGGTAACAGGCGGTAGTACCGAGCACCCGACATGCCTTCAATTTAGTAAGTTTGAATTGAATTCGTCAATTGGTAACCAGTTAAAGCAATAACAGCACACTTTTTGAAGAGCGCCCCCAGTTTTCAAAATTTTTTAACAGTTGTGTTGGTAATTGTCTAGTAAACTATACCTGCGAGTGGTAATGCTAAAAAATGCGTATTTTTTTTTTATAAAAGAAGTGATTTTGCAATTGGAATCGAGATCGTTGATTGTAATTTAATGGCGGAGCTGGAAACCCCAAATCTATGTCCGTCAATGATGAAATAGTGCATCTCACGAAAATTACCTTGCCAGAACCGACGGAACAACCCCAGGATGAGCGTAGACATTTACATGCCGCAATTCCCCGGCTATTTCATGTTGAAAGGACATTTCCAGCGCTCTTATTATACGGAGGAGTCCCGATATAATTATCTAATTACAAATTCTTCTTTTGCGACACAAAGAGTTTTGAGATCTACCATTCACAGGCATTGTTATAGTCAAATTACCAATTTGCAACTGTGCAAAAATTCAAAATATCCGGAAATTACGGGCGCTCTTCAAAATAGTACTGTGTATTGCTTTAATGTAGAGAACTATGCACTTCGGATGAGTAAATTAAATTATAATTTTCCCCAAGAGTACTAGCAGACTGAAACAAGACTTATATTCTGGGAGCATTGTAAATTATTGGTTACCATTTGCATTGCACTTGTGAGCTCACTCAAAATGTGTTTCAATATGAGATATACAAAATGGTACTTTATCGCCCAAGTATTTCTGAACAACCAGCTCACATTATGTACCTCGATGCTTTAACACTTAAGTGCCCAAGCTAAAAAAACTTCCGTTAGTGCCCAAGGGGGGGGGGGGGGGTTCCTAGGGACACCACAACACAAATTATAAACCCACCCCACAATAACCACAACAAATTATACATCCCCACGACCCCACCAAAACAACACCACTTCTCAACACCAGCCCACAGCATAACCCCGATACAAGGAACCCTGCGCCACGGGGGAGTGACCGGCGGGTCAATGTTGGGGGGACCCCACACTTTACACAATAAATAGGGGTCACGTAAGAACAAAATACCCACACTAAAAAATGAAAATCCGACCTTGACCTATGACCTATGTCAAATTGGAAATTGTCATCTCGAAAACAGATGGGGTCGCACATTCCATCCTCAGCACTCCATATTAAGGTTTGATCCAAAACATTCATTAATCTACTCTAGAATAACCAATTAAATAATCATTGCAAAAATATAGCAAATTTATACCATCTGATTTTCTCAGAAACTTCACAAATCGCCTTATTTTCCCATAGACTTACACCAGTTAAGAGCACGCATGACCACAATTAAAATTGCTGCTATCAGCATATAAAAGGTTATTTGATTTAAGTATTATTAATATTAATTAATTACCTCCTAAGGTTCTATCTAAGCAAATAACTAAATCCCAAGATTTAATTTTATTTTTTAATTAGTAAAATAATCTGATTTTTTCACTTCTTTAGTGCCCAAGGGGGGGGGGGGGGGGGTTCCTAGGGAACCCAACCTAGTATTCTAATGAGCCGTGGGCGGATTTAAATTTTTTTTGTATCAGGCAAGCGTATTCCTAAATCAGACAATTAGCAAAAAACTCTTAGCTACACCCCTGCTACAAAACAAGAAATTTTTGGTCCCCTTAAGGGGGGGGGGGGTCCCACGTTTTTTTTTTACCCCGACCTTCGACTGCCATTTTCTTGACTATATGGTTAATGTTATTTGTGCCTGTCGTATATCACATGTAGCCCATGTTTGAAAAATTTTGAAAAATGGGAATTATTTTGATCTTGTTGCCATGGTAACTGAACAGGGCCTCTGATTGGCTAAACACGGAAACAAACGCAACTGCTTACCGGTAACTTGCATTTACGCCATACTTGGGGAGAGGGTGCATGGGTATAGTGCGCAGAAAATCATGGAGCCGGATTTTTGATATGGTTGCCATGGCAACCAGGAGCTGACCAAGTAAAAAAACTTTATGCCATAATTCAAAATTGGAGCCCTATTTCAAAATTCCGGCTCCATGGTTTCACAGCCCGTTGGATGCTTGATACATGTGCCAAATTTCTGTCGATAAGCCTTTTGTTTTGAGTTATGTTCGTTCCCGTTTCATAAAATCCCGATTTTCACCATTTGAGATATTGAGCGAAACATAATCGAACATAATAAAAATTGCAAAAAACTATTAATCTGGCCCAAAACTTAGAAGTAACTGTTCATTTATTTTAAAATATAAATTATTACATTTTTTGAGTGCATTTTTATGAAAATTGGGGATGATCTAATGGGTTAAATTAATTTTGAAAATAATCGTCTTAAATGTCACTGGGTGAGTGATAATAAAGAAATGCTGTCGAGCTGAGAATTTCGAGTTGGTTTGATGCATAATGAATTTAAAGGTGCATTTCGTGATTCCAGCACCTTCTGTTTTATTCACTGTTCACTAGATATCCTTGAGAAAAGCCTATTCACAAAGTTTGAGTTGATCCCGATCTTGTGGTTTTATGTTATGAGCAGTTGCTTGTTTCCCGCGGTCCCATAGGCCACTGTGCTGTAATTTCTGTCGGTTTACGGACAGAAGATACAAAATTGCGAATTTCGTACAGATACGATCGAATTTGCACGTAAGATTAGGTACATGTGAATTACTATAGCCAACGGTTCCGATGATATAAAAATCTCAACTTGTTTGAGGCAAGTCGGGGGGACGAGGTTATGGATTACGAAATGCCCCTTTAATGTTTTAACAAATTAATTTTGAAAAAGCTTGTAATATGTGATCATGATAATAATAAATTATATTTGCTTAAAATAACAGGGTGGCCACTTTTTACATACAAATGTACACAAAAATGCATCGAACGAGCGAGATTTGCTTGCTTTAATCGAGCATAAAATTGGAACGGACGCTATTTACCTTAAACAAAAAGCAAATGAAAGCTGAAAGTTGACACTTTCCTATCATGATATAATCTCAATTAAGCTAGTAGATTAAATTTTTCAATTTGAAAACAAGACCCCCATAATAGTATGAAAAAACAGGGAGATGGGGTGGTAACCAGGGGATGAGGTGGTAACTACCCCCCCCCTCTTTCCCGGTCGTGAACGTAGTAGAAAACCCCTTGGTTAGACGAGAGTTAAGCAAAGCGTTTAAAAGTGTATCATTTTGGTAAATCCTCTGCCATAGCGGATAGGAAAATACAATCAGAAAGTTTACAATTAGAACTGTGGAGAGTTAAAACACCTATTTTGAAGTCATTCCATTTATAGAGGCATCACCTGCAGTTAATCAATATATTATACGCGTAATCATACCAAAAATTTCCTAGGCTCGCAATCTTGAACGAGTCTAATAAATTTTGGGCAGAGAGAGTGACGTAAACCCTAGTATGGGGGTGTGTTATTGCACAAGAGTGCAAGTATGAATATTACCCGCAGCCACAAATATGGAAAACACCCCTAACATAAAAACAAACTACTTTAAAAAAATAAAATTCGATCAATAACACCCCTGTACCCCCAGTACCCTAAAGATTTCCACTAAAAAATAGTTACACACCGTGCTAAAGAAGACTGTAATTGTTAATTAAGCCTGTGCTTTTAACTTGAGTAGTTGCAATGAGCACAGTATTAGGGAGCTCTGTGTGCACCACTCAGGGGTCACAATATTACAGCCGATGTTGTCTGAGTGGACTGATTTAAAGCTCCAAATTATGAAAAAAACACCCGTGAAAATGAAACTCTTTTGGATGAATTGTAATTGTTTTTACTTTGCTCTACTATGAAAAAGCAGTGTAAATGACAGCTGTAGGTCTGTCCATTATCTCATAATTCAGGGATTTATGATAAGGATAAGGACCTAGCCCAGTACATTCAACAGGATAATCGCACGGGACCGTATGGGTCAGTGCAGGCAGCACGAGAGCCGGAGGCTCTAGTGCTGCCTGCACTGACCCATACGGTCAAGTGCAATTATCCCGTCGAATGCACTGAGGCGTGGGTCCCTTATCAGTCATATCTTTGAGAAAAACAATAGTATCAAATCATAACATTAACATATAATTAACGTAATGTATCCATATTTTGATATTTTCTATACTTCTATACGGCCAAAATGTCCAAAGGTTATACTCTAAAAATAGTGCCAAAAAGACCTTGACGCAATTCATTGTTGATTAGTGTGTTTTGAAAGATCTGGCGGAAGTGCGAACAAAATCATGACTCTCTAAGCCGCTTAGAGTGGCTAATCTTTCTCGCCCTTCCTGGCAGTTTCAAAACAAACCCATTAGTGATGAAACGCGTCAATGAAATGGAACGAAGATAGACTTTCGCATGCCCTACCTTTTTCCAAAACAAACCCTCAGTGACGATTTGCATATAAATGCATATGAATTTTCTTCTACCAATTCCAAGGCCCACTGTATTAGATGTTAAGACCAACGCAGACATGTATGTACAAAACATGACTGGTTTTTCTGCATTTCAAAAACGATTTTATTTGTGAATTTTGGGGTTTCTGAAGTACACTTAATTCTCATGGGCCTACTATTTAGATAGCAAACATGCTATAGTCCATTTCTATATCCGTGATTGATGTAATAACTTGAACAAGCTTGTACGCACGCGTCAATGTATGCCATCTTTGTGCGCGAGTGAAAAAACACCGTCGCTTTAAGCCAGCGCGTGCGGTTTACTGCTGCGCCCATCAAATATCGCGCTGACGTCACGGCACAGAGGTAGGAAAGTTCAGTATAGAAGCTAAACTTTCTGAAAGACTTACGAACTTGACAAATTATAACATAAGGAATTTTATATTAAGATCAATATTTAATGTCAAAACGTATCGTCTTTCGAGAGTAAACAAAAAAAAGCTTGTTCTCGTTTAATTCAGATAACGCGTTTTCGGAAAACGTACAAAATCACATTATTTTGGGAATGGTCTGCGCATGTGAAGTTTCACTAAATTCTGTAAACGAGAAACCAATATTTTTTTTTCAACACATAATTTAAGTTAAACTGACACCATAGATTGTAGATACTACGTTCGTAGAGGGTATATATACGATGCAGACAGGTTACTTGATATTGAGCAGTAATTCGATATCAAATGAATTGACGTATTTCTAGGTAGCCTAATAGGCTTGTGACTTTGGTGACCCGCGTGCATTATCTGATTACCCGTGCATTATCTAATGACCCGTACATTGTCTGACCAGAGCCCAGTGCATTCGTGGAAAATAATGCACGCTGAAAAAAATTGATATCTACATGAGCATTATACACGAATCGACGGGGAAGCCTGAAAGGACCACCTCTACGTCGCCGCCATTACTGGGGGCTCCCGGCCACCAAACACACGTACACACACGCCGCATATTGCTTAACGAACGAAATCATAAGCCCATGATAATAAGAATTTACACCTACATTTTTTTGCAATTGTTAACAAATTCACCGTTTAATTTCCATGGATTTATGAAGGATGTCGGGGACTGGCCTAAACGGAATTCCAGGGCAAGTGTCTGTACTGTGTTGTAAAAATTGAAGGTTATCTCGCCCACTTTTTCGTGACTGAGAAATACGCTTATTGTTAGAATACGTGTTAAAAATTGGTAATAACTCGCCGCGTGATAGAAATAATTTTTCGTAAAATTCAAACATCCAGACAAAATAATTACAATAGAATGTTGAAAATTTCCGTGGTACGTGAGAAATTGAATAGTTCCCAAGACCGATCGTATTTGCTGAAAAACGTGTCATCTTCCGATGCGGGTTGTTGGTGTTTTAAGAAGGACACTTCCGGGCCCATGTGATCGATTTCGGATGTTGAACAAAATTAGTCTCGTTTGTGCCTGGAATGTCTACGGCCTGCTATCAGTACACGGCGAAAATGACCAGCGAGTTACAATGTGGGTATGTAGACTGAAATGGATGCGATGATTGTTTCATTTGTCATAGCGAGTGAATTCGCACGCAGTCGATTCCATTTTGTAACTTTTTATCGCTATTTGTGCACCAAGAAATTTCCATTTTTTTTCCCTGAGCCGCCCATGATGATATACAAATGGATAACAGTGAATTAGTGTTGGTTTTTGCCGCAAAACTGATCAAATTATCGCTTCTTCTTTGTGGTAAACACGACAACGTAACCTCGGTGTATAACTAAAATCAATAGCCCACCCAGTCATGGCGATGGTGAGTGAGCCGCCCACGGCGTATGGGCGATAATAGTCGCCGTCGGATTCGTGGATATCTTGAGATAAATGATGTGTCCACCTATTGTATTTCGGCATTGATTCCTAAGAAGCTTACGTAGTATCTGATTAATCTGATCCTGTATTCAGTTAAACAAGGTCACGGCAAATGTAGATGCCACTATGCAGGGATTTAGGTTGATTTATATTCTGTTATATTGTTAAGAGTTACTTATGTTTACTTGATCTGCTCAGACTCACCATTCTTGGTAGCCGATATCAGTTTGCTTCAAACTTGGCGTGTAGTTTGTTAGCTATTTTCTAACAATACATTAAGCAGCAAGCTAAAATTACTTTGATATGCATATCTTATCTTGAAAAATACTGCTTACACTGCATACATGCAGCTCCATTGCTAAATTCCTGAAAATGGATTTAATTTTGAATAATCCTGACATCTTGGTGATAGCATATGTGATACTTGAGAATACTCACTTTGGCAATTCAATGTAATCATTCAATTGTCAAGGCTTCCGCTTTGGAAACTTATTTCAAAACTTTCAGAGGGTATGTAGAGTGGTTTTAGAATCGTCTGATTCAGTAACAATTCATGTTTTTTTCTTCTAGTTTAATTAGTGTGTCTCCATATTTTGAGCAGGGCGTTATTTTATTTAATTATCACACCTCTCTAACCCTAGCCAGCTTGCCTCATGCTCAGGCTATATCATCTGCAAAACATGACGATGGTCAATTTCGATGTGCACTACACAGACTAATAATCATGATCTGGTCACGGAATTACGTCTGTGCAGTGTGGACATGTACGTGTTCTGCACTGGTTCCGAATTGACAATAGTGGACAACAAAAAATTAGCAAGTAAGGCTTAACTTGGTTACCTTAGATAACCAAAGTTAGTTTGTAATTAAATTTATATGAAATATATGAATAGGTGATATTGGTCTAGATGACGGTGCAAATGTGTGAAAAGTCACTGACTTCTGCACTGTTTGATGCTGGAATCCTGTAATATTTGTCCCTCTCATTTTCGATGATTCCCAATAAAAAAATAATTCTAGCTGTAGAAAAGCCACTTAGTCAAAACTATTCCAGCATCGATCACCTAAAAAAAAAACTAGTCCGACGTCGATTATAACCTAGTCAAAACAAGTCCAGTACCTGATATTATCCTAGTCAAGCATAACCCACTTCAATCGACTAGTTTGAAGTAGAACATGACTAGGATAAACTATTCAAGCATGCTGGACTATCTATACTGACTATTTTTAAGCTAGTCAATCGTGTTATCGACTAGTTTTGGTTTACAGTGACGAAGATCTAGAGGACATTATTCTTTTTTTTTTTTTTGCAACAGGGCCTACTTTTATAGATTTCAAAGAAGACTTTGGTAACACCCATCCAGCTTGTGAATGTCATCGTGCAAAGGATAAAATTATCACATGTGCACCTGATGGGATAACTAACCCTTGTGAAATTATTATTTTCGTGATTGCACTCCAGAGCAGAAAAAAACCCACAAAAATGCAACACTTGTTAATCACCAGGGTGCAACTGTCATTTACACTCTCAAATCCTATTGAATTCTGTCGAAAATAGGTTGAGTAAAATCTGCCTTATCTCTGTTAGTAGCCAGCCGATAGTAGGCCTATATACAGTATGAAAGACCTCTCTATTATCCCCAAAAGTCTAGCATACAGGCATTAACTTATTTTCCTTATCGACTGGCGTTTAGACTTTGAAAATAACAACTCAAATATCCCTTATAAATTCAAATTTACTGTTGGAATCTATGTGCTGTGCAATTGATCGTTACCTGACCCTGGTATCTACGCTGGATAACCACAAAGCATGCATAATTGTATGATGGGACATACTGAAATCATCCTCTGGTCGCGCTTTTTGAATAGTTACATCTGGAAGGAGGAAGAGCTGGGTTTTCAGCTGGAGAGCAGGAGAAGCAGTAGATGATTGGGCATCAAGTAAACTGCACATCTCTACTTCAATGACGGAATTTGAGTCATTGATATTTTGTGGCTGTGAACTTAGAAACATATAGCTCGCAAGTTAAAAACAAATCCAGATAGCATCTTCGCTAGAATTCAAAGAAATGCCTTCAACACCCAATGGCAACAGAACGTCATCAACAAGGAACGCAGATGTGCCATCTGCAAAACGTGCCAACCAAACTAAGAGATGGAGGGACCCGCTTTAAAAGCCACTGCTCTAGGAGTAGTGACAAGTAATATATTAAGCCTGATACATTGGACTTCCAAACATAGATCTATTATTTATTTATATACAACTCACTTTAATAGACTGAACACGTGACACCTGCAGGAGGAGGATGAAATGAAATCTTAATATAGGACGGGAGCCCACAAGGTTCATTCACATTCATCTCAAAAAATGTTTTGTCATGAGATTGACACATTTCAGATCTCCCAAGTTTTTTGTATACACACTGGGTGGTGACACGTTGGAGACAACTGAAAGTCATTCATACTTAGTGGTATGCATTGCAAATAATTTGAAACTGAAAAAAAAAAAAAACCACATACAGGCGATAACTGCCAAAGCAAACCGTCCGCTGGGATTTATCAAACGCAATTTGTTCTCATGTAATCAAGCCACTAAATTAACAGTATACAGCTAGCGCACTTGTTAACCGATGCAAGAATACTTCTCATCCGTTTGGGATCCTTATACCAAAAGGGCATGAACAAAATAGAAGCTGTTCAAAAAAGAGCTTCACGCTTTATTACCAATGACTACAAGTCAAAAACACCTGGCTGTGCAACTAAAATGGTTGAGAAACAAACTCAAACTGGAGTCACTATCTATTAGGAGAACTACCAAACGTCTTTGCGTTCTTAAGCAGACACGACAAGGTCACCTATCCCTGGCCCATAGGAAAACTACTACAGCCGGTCCAGCGTCAATCACGACATCACCAGGAGAACTCATTACCAATTACAACAAAATTGGTGCTCCTACGTCCCAAGAACAATACGAAACTGGAACTCATTACCCATAAATCTTACCAAGTAATGAACCTGACCAATTTAGAGAAGCATTATTGGAACATCTACAACGTCAAGAAGTAAAAAGCAATCAAGACTAACCAGCTAAATTACATGCGCAGAACTACTCCTGACCGTTTGACCCCAACTGGGGAGTGGGCCAGTATTTACTAGAAGGTATACACGAAAAACTTCATAACTGCTGACAACATGGGCGGAAGAGGTCTCCCATCCACATCATAAAAATGCATTGCTGCCAGATCTGTGCCATGGCTTTACCAAGATATTCAAGATGTCGTCCAAAGTAGATATGCATCACTCCACGCAGTTTAGTGCGCCTCCTTTAAACTACACGCACATTTTGTGGCGCAAAAGTTACAAAGCAATCAAAGAGTACTCGTTACTGGTAAAATTTATGTACAGCAAACAGTTTTCGTACAGTTATGACAGAAAAATGACCGTATGACACAAAACGCCATAGAATATATAGGTGCTATTTATTTTATCTACTCGTACATCGTTGTTGCATTGTGGGATAGGAATTCGGTAAAAATGATTTCCGGTAGGAAACCCAGGATCCACGTATTGTAGTCTACATAGTAACTGGCGCACATAGCCATTGTTGCTGAAATCGCCATTGAATCTTACTACAACAACAGCATCAATCTGATTCTTTTCCCGTTCGTAAAGTTCGTAAAGGTTGTGGTAATGAACGTTCCGGCCTTGGTATTATTGTCTTACCATGGTAAGTGAACTGTTCAAGCGCTTTCACTTGAGGGGGAAGTCAATGCATGCGTGCTGGCGTGCATTATTAAATCCTATTATTTAATAATGCACGCATGCGTATTCAAATCGGGTCATAATGCACGCATGCATATTTAAATTTGAAATAATGCTCTAGTAGTTTATTGAACCGTACTGCAGCCTAGTTTAAGCTATTTTCATTTACACTGTCTAGCGAACTCCTTTTTGTCACATAGGAGCTATTAATTCACTGCTAATGGCGTTAACGCTAATACATGTTCAACAATTAGCTTGTCAAAGTACCCTTCATTTGAACTCGCAAGATGTTAAAAATGTGGCCACCTTAGCTACCATTAGAGTTTTACAAATCAATGACACTGTTTACATTTCCACATTTGTGCGTTTAATGTAGTATCTAAATATTTTACCATAAAATGCGTTAATCGCTGTTTTCAAATCTTTTACACTGTGTTTAAACATTACAAAAACTATTTAATATATTCACATTAAAAACTTTAGAAATTTAGGAAAACAATTCTAACCCGCCAGCTATAAAGGTGATGCGACTAGGGTTCGAATCTATACAATCCCGAATCACATGCGTTATGACAGTGCATACACGTGAACCATCTGAAGGTCTGTATCGCTACGCCACAGCTTGCAGCGGACTGCTCGGATTCGACCTGCTGTTAAGTAACCAAGTACCTTTCAATTAAAGTACGAGTAGTATATGCCCTGGGACGCTACATCACAGAACCACAGAGTCCTATAGTGCTTTACCTTCCTCGAATCAGTGACGTCACTGCGTTATGCAGTGGTCGCAGCATGAAATTGCGAGCGTTGATTCAAAGCGCTGTCATACGCACGCGCGCGTATAAAGTCGGTACGAAAATGCACATGCAAAACCTCTGTCAGGACGCGTTGACGTTACTGAATCGAGGAAGATAAATGGACTATAGGGTTTTGCGTCATAGCACGGAGTCCTAGGACGCTTCCTGAGGGTCTCCGAAACGAAGAGTCCTAGGACTGTCTGATATGTAGGACTCTCTCACACCGTAAAGACTGTGTTTAGAGAATAAACATTTCTCTTAACACATTCTACCTTCACGTTGTGAACATGTTTAAATCAAAGTAAACGTTGGTTTTTGGCAGTGTGAATGCTAGTGCTTAGCAATCAACATTGATGTTTTTGCAATTTGACGTGCGTGGTTAGCTTTTAAACATGTTTACAAAGAGAAACCAAAGAACAGTGTTTAATGCTAAACAAACTTTTAGAGTAAAAGCGCGCACTTTAATCTGTTTCAGCTCGGTATCGATATTTTTTAGTTAACGTCGAGTATTTTGCCGACCTTTAATCATCTTCCTCGAATTTGTTTTACAGGCATTACACGAGCAACATCAGACATAACTCCAAGTGGCAACATTGAAATGTTTGAGTGGTTAAGGACGACAGACAACTTTCTTTCAACGCTGCAACAATATATATAGAATTTCGCCTACGGACAGAAGCAAAACGTTTACCGATGCTTGTAATATTTTTGGGGGAAGACGATATTACTGTTGAAGATGATGAGAGGTTTGGCTAGGTAATTTATCCAATTTTCCAGGGTGAGAGCGCAGGCGTATTAGGGGTGAGCGATCTTCTCTATATGTCAGATAACTTTACTATCAAGAACGATGACGGTGAGTTTGACTATTCCACCCGTTTATAATTGTATGTGTTATTTTTCCTATTCCGTAGAAAGGTACATTCCAAAGAATGTCTTTCAGATATTCACTGTTTTTTAAATGATCCAAAGAATTCGAAATTACTTCCACAAATGCTCAATACAATAATGATACATTAACAATTTTCAAAGAATGCCTTGCAGATATTCATAATGTTTTTTAAATGATCCAAAGAATTCGAAATTACTTCCACAAATGCTCAATACAATAATGGTACATTAACACATAAGTGACCGGGGGGGGGGGCAAGCCGTTAATGAGTTAATTAGTGGGGTCCCATGGACTCCCCCCCCCCCCCCTTGGGCACTAACAGAAATCATTTGAGAATATTAAAAAAATCAAAACCCAGCAGTTTTTTTTGCTATATATGTTCACGCATACATAACAATTATAGTAACATTAAAATAATTAACGCCTTTAATTAACAAACAACAATTCATTGTGGACGTTGCTAAACTGTTACTGTAACAAGTCTATGGGGAAATGAACGTTATTTTTGCAACACCGTTTTAAAATACAGGATTCCCTAAAAACTGCTGGTTTTGTGTTAAATATATTTAATTTGGGTTTGCCTTTTTTGGACAAAGTTAGCCCGTAATTTTTCTGTGTTGTAGTTCAACAATATTTATTAATGCTTCTGGTTATCTACTTGTATTTAGCTGTAGAGGCTATTTTGAATTAATCTGGTTTACGATATTAAATATTGAAATGTTTACTATGCAAAGCTTCGTTCATTAAAAGGGATAAAATCTGAGTTTTTTGTTTTTTCCTATGATAGACTGTAATTGTTGGCCGATCTTTGTCAAAATGGGTATTTTGGAAAATGAGAGGGACACGCGCTTGCCTATATACTTTTTATTTTTATCCACGGATTGTCACTGTTTTAGTTGCCCTTATGTCTTTATGTGTCTTTGTTCTTGCGACAAAGGTCAGTTTTTATTTTAAAAGGTTAGTAGATATCCAAGATCTTACCTCATTCTTCTTCTTTTACTGCGCTGCTCTGACCTCCAATTGGTTGCTTCTAAGATGGAAGCAGGCCTAAATATATATACTTAAAATATCTGGTTCGGTTTGGTGATTTTTAGCTTGTACTTTAGAGTGATATTGTTGTATTAACCCGTGAGAATTTTAAATGTAAAGAACCATCTACGAAGTTGCCATTTTTCAATAGACTATGTGTATAAGTGAGTTAGTGTGTTCAACCGTTAACCCCGTCTACCAATTTTATACCACATTACCACGGGATAGCTTAGAGGTTTTCTTTCTTTCGAATTGTATCAATAAGTACCCACATCTCCATTATGACGTCATATGGCGTCATAAATTGAGGAAACATGAAAAAGAAACTGGATATAGGGTGAAAAATTGATATTTTGCAATTTTACTGACTCAAACACATTATTATAGGACCAATGCGGCTCTGAATATATAAACTAGTTCATTCCCATCATTTGGCGTAGAGCCAAAACCGCGTGACATCAGATATTCCTATTTTTTTTGTGAAAAAGGGAATTTTCTCCTCTTTCCCCGCCGGTGTACTGTGAAATTGACGGTTTGCTGACATGACGGCCATTCTGGCGTAATCTATGTGGGGGGGGGGTGGGGGGGCAGGTTGTGGATCAACTATAGTCTATATATTATTCTATATATATTATAAGAGATATTCGTATAAATATATATGCAATCACTATATTCAATGAATTTTGTTGTTGTTTATACACATCATCTAATATACTTCCACAAATGTTGAAAAAATCAAGAACATCGTATAGAGTTACTGTGATTCTGATTTTTCATAATGCATACACCTAGTGACATAAACAAAGTAAATAATTAATAAAAATCATGGGGAGGGGGAGGGGGGGGGGGATGAAAGTGATAGTAGGCCCACGGTGTCCATAAATTTTTATATACATCCTATAGCGGTTACTGTAGGAACCTATAGTAAATTCTTATGCAAGTAAACCTAAAAATATAAAATGGCATGAGATCTTTATATTTGTGCTTAACGCCTCGTCTTACCAGGTGCTCCTCTCCGGTGCGCTAAACGCTGAAAAAACTCGTAAAAAGCGCATAGGTAATCGTTCTCCATCTTTCGCGGTCATTTTGCGAAAAAATGGTGAAGGTAGGCACCTTCACCGGGGTTAGGGTATGCCATCCCACCCCCCCAAAGTCGAAGGGTAGGGTGGGTGTGGTGTGCCACCTAAGGATATTTTTGGTGGATTTTGAAAATATTATGCACAGTATGGCTCTAAAACTCTTGTTTATGTAAAACTTAGCCAATTGGCCATCATTTAGAGCTGAAACCGTATTAAAATCCGATATTCCTACGTTTTTAGCGCAAAATTGGATTTTCGCCTATTTTCTCATGGAAAATGCCATTTTGCGACTGCGGACTTCAGACGTCATTTGACGCCATACTAGGATATGTTGGTACCTATTTGGTATTAATGGAAAGAGGAGGACCATAGCTATCCCCTGGTATCAAATTCATAAGCATCGGGTGCTTATAAAAAATTCTCGAGGGGTTGTAACCCCCCCCCCCCCCCCCCTTGGTAACCGTGTACAAAAAAAGGCTTGGTAAGCCGAGGGTAATAATTAGCCTGATATGACCAAATGTTAAGCACACCCCTTTTTTCGCCCCCATTCCCTAGGGATTCCTATTTGTTTGTGAGAATGTAGGCAATATCAATATATGATGCCTTAGTCACCTTAATTCTACATTTCCTAATTATTTCAACTACGGATTATCAATGATTTATTTATACCAATGTGCCATATCTTTAAATGTAAGATCCGTTCAAAATGATAAACAATTTTCTGTTTCAACTATAATTTTAATAATGGAAGACGTCAATATTTGGCTTAAACAAAATACATCCCGAAACAACTGACGATTGGAAGATCCACCAATTGTTTAAACCAAGTGACCAAAGACTTAACCCCCTACCCCCATTATCTCGCCGTTTGAAGGTCGGACTAATTCATAACACGGGACGGAATTGAATGACATAGCTGAGTCGTTTTGACCATCGACTATTTGGAGTGTCCTAGCCGCAATCTATTTGGACAATATGCAGTTTTAGATTTTTTTTGCGACGAATTTTAACATAACATTGTTAATTCTGAAGAACTTGGTGCGAATCGAACGGGAAAACCTATACTATACATTAATGTTGACTGCATCAAAACAAAAATCCGATTCAGCTCAAACTTGGAATTGTGCATATAGGTTACTGAATCGTTGTTCTATTTGACGATTTTTAAATATGACAACATTATATTTCAAAATCTCTGAGTCAGCCTTTAACGCCTCGTCTGCCGAAGGGTGGTTACCACCCTCCTTCAGGTTTTTTCTCCGGCTTGCTAAAACCCCCCTTTTGGGTGCCAAATGATTTAATGTAATTGTCCATTGACCATTCTCCGCCCTTTTCATCCAAAACAACCGGGGTAAAGTAATATACAGGGTGATCCCAAGGTGATTGATGGTAGGCAACCACCCCCTTCGGGAGGAAGTACCAACATTCCGAACACCACATCAGGCACTTGATTTTGGTACCATAGATAGATATGGTCCTCCCCTTTCCATTGATATCAAAATGAGTACAACATCCGAGAATTATGTCACAAGATGTCATAAAGTTCGCATGTCGCAAAACTGCCATTTTTCCATAGACACACACAGTGAAATATTCAATTTTTTGCCAAAAAGGTTAGGAAACAGATTTTCATGCGTTTTTGACTCTACTTAATGGGAAATGACTAATTATATCATGACATCATTAGATTATAATGAGGTGTTGGAGTCGCTAAAATTGCGAAATATCAATTTCACCATAATTCATTATCTTCGTACTTTCCTCAACACTGACGTACATGGTGACGTCATACTGGGGATGTTGGTACTTAATTTGTACCAATGGAAAGAGAAACGCCTAAGCTATCCTTTGGTACAAATTTTACAGGATCGGTGTCCTTCGGGAGTTAATTGTTTTGGTTCCTTGTTACTGTTGGAATAAAGTACTTTATACACAGACATTTTCTGATACATTGATACCAGGCACTGGTTTCTTTTCCTGGTCTTCGTTGTCTCCGCTCTTGGTATATGCAGGTACTTTCTGCATCAATGCCCACCTGGTTGTTGAAAAGGAAATTTCGTAGGTCCCCTTGTCATCCCGCTCTTTCGCTGGCGCTTTCCTCCTAAGTTTCCAGTTCTATCAACATCTTCGTAACATTATTTTGTCTTATTCTTGTACACAGAACTGGCCAGCTTTCCATTGCACACTTTCCTAGAGGCTGTATATGCCTCTTTCTTGATTGGCGTCCATGCGCAGCTACCATATTCAAGAATTGGTCTGACTAGAGACTTGAATGCAGTCTCTTGACTTCCTTCCTATCCAAAGCAACGGTTCTTTTAAGAAAACCCAGGACTCTATTGGTTTTAGAGACGGTCTTATCTATGTGTACCCACTGCCCCCCCCCCCCCCCCCCCGTTGAGATGGTTGTCAAATTCTATCACCAGGTACGGAGGATTGCTTTGTGCTTTCTTGTTGATTACGAAAGCATGTAGTCACGGTCTAGACGTTTGTTTTACAGTTTGTAACTTCATGATGTAGCCATTTGGATGCTGTAGAATTCCATAGGCCATGATTTTCGCCACTCTTCTAATAGCTTGAGGACAGATTGCAGTGATATTGTTTCATCTGTGGTCTTCCACTGCGTAAACTACGCAATCGCCCGCAAACAGCCTAACTTTATTGTGACGCTTATTTGGTAGGTCGTTAATGTAGATTAAGAACTGCAATGGTCATGTGACAGTGCCCTGGCGCACACTGGGTATGACCTTTTCTGGTTGAGATTCTGCTCCACTGCACACTACTCTCTGTGTGCGGTCGATCAAGAAGTGTAGAATCCATCTGTGGATTGGTGCCCTAATACCATAATGGTCTTATTTGCCCAGCAAACCGTTCATGCGGTACTTGGCAAAAGTATAGCCATATATGGACGGTTTCACCTTTTTCAAGCTTTTGGCGATGTCATGTGTTGTCAAAACAGTTACTCCTTGGGATCAAAGAGAGAACGATGCTTGCATAAAGATATTGGTTACGCATATCGGCGAAGTAACTGATTTCTACGCAGTTATTATTGTCTAATTATACCTTTCAATACTCAGGGGTATGTCAAGTGCAAAAGTTGCACATTTGATTGAAAATGAATAAAATGTCATCACAATTTCTTTTCCTAAATATCAGTGACCAGTAGATGTACATCATGCTGCATTGACTCGAGCAAATATTAGCACTGTTGATATCCAGTAAATCCGCTCGGTATGCAGAGGATAAAGCACTTTGTATCTGGAAGTACAGAGCCATTGTTATTACCCACACAGTTGAAACAGATTTCAGGTGCTCATCATCCGATTAAGATTGAGCTATTTTTTTCATGACGCAAAGCACAAGATACTTGCTCTCTTTCACGAATAAATAAACATTAAGCTTCTACTGTGCGTTCAATTAATTTTGACCGTATATTTCATCATTTTTCCGAAAAGGAAACACAGATGAACAAAAAATCATGAAAGAAAGTTGTGGCAGACTGTGACCTAACATTTTTGTGCAGAAACAAAACTTAACTTACAGTAACTTGCCGCGTAACACCATTTCTAGTCAATTTACCGTGTTGTTAGCATAGTCGCTAGAACCCCTTCTTTTGTATTTTTCTAAATACATGGTGGTAAATTGAATAGAAATTAGGTCCAGCAATAAGTTCGGGATCTTGGTTCTGCACAAAGATGTTAGGTCACAGCTTACCAAGCAACAAATCCACCATGAGTTTTGTTCACATTAATTTCTTTTTTCAATGTTGAAATATACAGTCAAAATTATTGAACTCACAGTAGAACCTCAAAGTTTATTTTAATCGCGAACGAGGCCAGCTCAATCCAAACTGTGAACCATTCATATAGAAGCCCAAGTTACAAATAGGTATTGCCATTGATTCCCGTCCGTCGCTACTTAACAAATCATACAGAGCATGACGGAATCAATGGCAATACCTCATTTGTGTACTTGAGGCTTCTATGTGACTTCGAACCCTTAACTGGGTGAGGATAACAGTCTATAACGCCTGACATTTTTTCAGCTGCATGGACAGTAACAATGGCCCTCTTCAGTTTTTCGCCATAAACAGATATCTGAGTGCTTTGTCTCCTGAATACCAGGTGGATTTGCTTGAGTCTGCAGCCTAGTCGTAATTCCCCCTTGGATCACGGGATTATTCAGAAAATAAATTGAGATGCGTTTTATTTATTTTCAATAAAATTGTTTTTTTTTTTTTTTTTTTTTTTTTAAAATAGATTTAATATTGTTTTTATTTATAGTTGGAAATGGTTTTACTTCTTGCGAATTATGTAATCAAAATGAACAATGTTTCCTTTGATCCCATGGCCAAGTTCTACTCACTCGATGCTACTCGAGCATTGCATGCTGAATAGCATTTCGGCTGACATTTAGACGCGCGTTTTAATGTCAGTAAATTCCTCAGTATTTTGGGGGAAATTAACGTGTGAAGCACTAGCCACTGTCATTCTCAGTGGCCAAGAATTAAAAAAAATAGAACTTAAAGGGGTTCATAACGCTAAGCTTTGTTAAACGTTCTCATTGGGCCGTGTTACGGTCCCATTGCCCCCAAAAATCCCAAAAATAAAGCAGATTCCAATGGAATGCTAGAACTTGAAAGTGACAACAAGCTATCATGCATGATCTCTGTAAAACTGCCATTAATTGTTCTCAGTTTTTATTTTTTCAACCAAGTTTTTTAAAGCGGACGAAAATAAAAACCGTTTTTTTACGGGCCCGACCGACCCACTGGTTTTCAGCTTTGCAGATTTTTTTTTTTTTTTAAATTGTTTGTAAAATTTTTCATTTTTTCCTCCTTTGATTTTTCAGATTTTGGGGCTATTTTAGGCCAATTTTGAGCTCCAGAAAAGAAAAAAAAAAAAAATAAAAAAAATCGCCCGCCCGACCGACCCTACCTCGAAAGGTCCGCTCGCGCGTAAAACAGGGTTTTCTTTTTTCGTCGCTTAGCGTAGATATACAACTTGGTCCTCTCCTCCGCTTACATTTCCTTATCACTGCAAGTATACCACACATAGCTTTAGCTGTCTGTAAGCTTTCTCATAATGCTGCCTCCCAGATTTTCGCATGTTTTTATTGCTTTAAATCAGTTATGGACGTAGTTAAACACATTTTCATTGTTATGGTCAATGAAGCGTTTTGATGAGTGGTTTTCGTTGAGCTGTGTTGTGTGTGGCGTGTGGTGTGTGTGGGTGTGGGTGTGTGGATGGATGGGGTGTCTTTGGTGTGTATGTGTTGGGACCCCCCCCCCCCCCCCCCAGGAAACCAACTTTCCGAGGAGGCAAATTTTTGCACGAAATTTATTACACATGTGAAGGGTCATAAAGACAATCCCAAATCAGCAACAAAAAAAATGATATTGTTATTTTGGCTGCAAATTAGGGGCAAACATTGTTTTCAAAACACGCGGGAAAAATTGGGAAAAAAGACGGAAAATTCAAATGAGCCTTGCGCTTACACCAAACATTTTGAAAACTTATTATGTTTATATCTCTTCTAGAAGGACCAATTTACCTATATTTAGCACCACAAACTAGCAGTTTTAGGGAATCGTATTTTTACGGTTGTTGCAAAATACACGTGTCATTTTCCATAGAGTTTGTACAGCTAACGGTTTGGCAACATCCATGATTGAAATGTTGTTTCAGCACATAAAGGAGTTAATTTTTTTTTACTGTACTAAAAATGTTACTTAAGGTATGTGTGAAACTTATATCAGCCAAAAAAATTCTACTTTGGTTCTTGGGTTCTTCGTCTTATTTTAAATATTCTGAAATGACTTCGTTAGTGACAAAGGGGGGGGGGGGTTCCATGGGGACCCCCAAACCTAATTAACTCATTAAAAGGCTTGGCCGATTTTAATTATTTTGATCTGAAGAGAGCGCATTTTACAAGTCAGACAATTACAAAAAAAATTTCGGCGAAAAAATCCCAGGCGTAAAGCGGCTAGCGCGAAAACAAAAAATTTTGGGCGCCCTAGGAACCCCCCCCCTTGGTCACTTACGTGTTAATATAGCTGGGTTGGGGGATTGCTTTGCCCCCTGCTGGTCAGAAGCCAGTTGTCCGAGGTTTTAATACTTGTAATGTTTTTTTTATTGTGTTATATGTTCTCATGATATAGTTTCGCTATATTATACTAAAGAGGTGAAGAAAGTGTGATCGCAAAATGTCACCGGATATTACTAAGGTATTTAACCACAATTTGAACCGATTTGCAACCTTTACCCTGTATAACCCCCCCCCCCCTTTTTACAACAACTTCCTCCAACTCCCGAGGGTTTTGGACCCTGAGTGTGGACCCGTGAGGAGGTATACTCTAGAAGCAAAACTCAGGTCGTTAAGTAGTGTGGCCGGGTACCTCATAGATCGGGCATGGGTGTGTTACAATTTCATATAGTCTATCCCAACAGTGGCTTTCGATAAGTGATAATCCATAACTATGATGATCACAGAGGGCCCAAGTACACCTCTCAGTAGGACTCTTGTGGTTACATCAAAAGGCTCTGACACAAGCAAAATATGTAATTAATTTATAAATATTGCTGTTACAAAAAATTTATATTATATTTACATTTCAAATCGGCGAATCTCGGCAATCCGCCATTGTGTAATAAAACAAATTGAGAAGATTCGCGATGACGCACGTTGGTTTGAGGATACTCGGAAAACGCCGATTGTTGTATTCCATAATGACGGATGTTGAATAACGCTTTAGTATAGGAACAGTTCAACATCCGTCAGGATGTCATGAACCTAATCGCTAATTTGCGTAAATGTTGGTGTGACGGATAAGATGAGTAACTTTTCCAATGTATTACATCCTTTTTATCAAGTAAGAATTCATGAATAAGAGCCAAAATAAATTGTCAATTGTTCCTTTCGTTTATCGGTTTGATCGTTTGAATCGTATGTTTAGATGTTTACCGACTGTTTGGAGTTTGCGATTTTTCATAAGTGATTTTCTCGAAAAATAGAAATTCGTAATTTGTTTAACATCCGTCACTATGTAACACACCCGACAATACGTGACATGTAGTACACTTTGTCACCACCCTAGGGCCCCTGTCTATCTACCACAGGAACCCTTCGCAACTATACCAGGTCGAATTTGATAACTGTCCCATAGTCCGAAGTCTTAACTACCACAGGTTTCCTTCCCAACTACCCAAGATCCCTTTTCCAACGGTCTCATAGTCTCATACCCAGCTGCCACAGACCATCCTTCCCAAGTAACCCAGATTCACCCTTCTCCTCTACCGCGAGTGCCCTTTCCCCAACAAGTAGTTTCTTCCTACTTCCCTTACATTACTATCTAGAGTGTCCCGTGAAAAGAGTTGGTATTCCGCTAGTTCTATTCCAGGAGTTTATTTCTCTCGCACATGAGCTGTACATACAGAGTGAAAGTGGCCAGATGGACTTAGTATGCAAGCAAAGACGTCGTTATAAAACCTTACCTTTTACACCTTTTACACAATAATGTGATTATAATTTCTATTCTTTGAATTCAGTGGCTTACTGTTGGAAGGACATCACACTTGAAGTACTAGAAGGTAAAGGTGTTGTAACAGCAGTCCTAGAAAGAACAGGATATACAGCTCGTTCATCTACAGCAGGTAACAAATCATTTCTACGTTTTGATCAATTTTGGTATTTTGGTGAATGTAATGTTGAAACAATTATTGGATGGACATTTCGCATTTACACGCATGCTTCAGGGGACATGCAAATGTTTCACAAATTGAGAAACTAATTTATCTCTGACATCAAGAAAGCTAAAGATCTCATAATACAAATAGAGTACAGATACTTGAAAAAATCTGAGCCTGGTAAATGGCATAAGGAAATTAGATCCTTTGCCAATGTGAACAAATCAGATACCGCAATACGCGTGCCTGATTTAGACCCTGCTGACCATCTAGCAGTTTCCAATGCTATCAATTATCATTTAGCAATTTTTTCTCAGTCCATCAACCTTTGTAACTTGATCAATTACCGGCGTATCTTCCAAGTTAAGAGCCCCCTCCTGTATTCCATCCTTGGGAGATTTATGAAAATCTGAAGAAGGTGTCTATTTCGAAGGCGGGAGGACCTGACAACATTCCATAGAAGGTATTCAAAGGATTTGTTTATGAGATCGGTTCACCGGTTACCGAGATAATCAATACGTCTCATCATCAGGACATTGTCCCATCACAGTGGAAAAGTGCCAGCGTTATCCCGCTTCCGAAAAGGACACCACCTTCAATTGAAAAATTACGGCCGGTTTCACTTACCTCAACTATAGTCAAAATTGCTGAAGGAATAGTTCCTAAGTTTGTTGTAGATGCAATACAACCACATGTCGACGACAGACAATATGGTAACCATGCAGAAAGGCATGACGACCACTCGCTGTCTCATCGATGTGTACCACCAATTCAGAAGCTGAGAAATCTGAAAACATCAGCTCTCTTGTGCTAACAAATTTCTCGAAGGCGTTCGATGTAATCGACCATAATATTGCCTTCACCAATCTTTTGAGCATGGTAGTATCGCAATCTATTGTACAGTGGGTGGTCGACTTCATTTCTGGGTGACAACAGAGTGTTAAATATAAAAACACTCTCTCTGAATGGCAAACTCTATTGGGAGGGGTTCCGCAGGGTACAATTTTGGCCCCAATCATTTTCTTGAGTATTATCAACAGCACACAAGAGGAAGACATCAATACAGACGTCAACGTATGGAAATATGTTGATGATCTGACTCTGCGTGAAAGCAGAAGGTATGATTATTCTTGAGAGATTCAGAAAGCTTTTCATGCTCCAAAAAATTAAGCCTGACTAGAAAAAAGATATCACTCTCTATAAAGGCTATGTCCGCCCATGTCTGGAATATATTGCCCCTCTCATTTCGTGATACGATTGTGCAAATCCTTCTCGCAAGGTTGAAAGGAATGTTGGTTTTAATATGTCATGGGTGACAAGATCTGAAGTCCAGGTATTGGTGAGTATCAGTTGGTTTATATAATATATCGGTTTGAATGTTATTATTTGATTTGTACATCAATATCAAGAAATGATAAATTAGAAATGCTGTAGGTTGATTTAAATTTGATGGCTTCATGTAGACTGTTCGTTTTTAGTAAATTTTAGTAAATGTATCAAAATTGCCAATGTTATCATTCCAAAAGATAAAAGAGTCATCCAAATATCTTAGCCAGTGATTCTTAACATAAGTGCTGGTTTGTTCACCCATAGTTATCTGAATACGATCATACAAGAGTGTTTCTATATATCTCATGAATAAAGTGGCATATACTGGGGCCATTTTCGTTCCCATATACGTGTGTTTGTTTTGCGGAAATATCTGTTTTCTTTTCTTTTCAAAAAACAATTCCCCTTGAATTTTTAATCTTTCGCAGCAAGCTTTTGAAACATTTTTTGGTGTTGTTTAGCCTTGGTGAGTAGGCAAGAGGTTATATAAACATGGGACCCCCACTAATTATCTCATTAAAGGCTTGGCCGATTTCAATTATTTTGGTATGAAAAGAAGCGCATTTAAAAGTCAGACAATTACAAAAAATTTCGGCGCAAAAATCCCACGCGTAAAGCGGCCAGCGCGAAAACAAATTTTGGGGGTCCCTAGGAACCCCCCCCCCCCCCCTTGGTCACTTAAGTGTTAATAGCATGACTGCCGTTATTCTGTGAAGATTAATATTGACTTCGAATCCAAACAGCGCCAACAAATCACTCATTGCTCTAGTGGTTAAGAATGCTTCATAATCGTTTCTGGTCGCAGGTTCCAACCCAAATCTGCTCAATTTTGACAAATTAGTTTTGTTTCGAATTTTGCGAAAGTGGAATAGACGAAGTCTCTCTAATCTATTCATGATTTTATGGCAGATAATATGTACTCAAAGACACGGTGCTGACCGGGTTTACGGAGGTACGGAGTGTGGTAGAAGTTAGGTTTGTACTTTTTTAATCTTTGTTCATCACCAACACATGCTTTCGATTTCTCAAGAACTGTTCTTTTCGCTCCAGTTGTAGATACAGTCGATGGCTCTGCTAAGTATGACGATGATTATACTGAGTTAGACAACTACAAAGTCGAATTCGACGTAGATGATACGGAGGCGAACGTACAAGTAACGTTAACTGACGACGACTGTATTGAAAATCTGGATGAAACATTTGATATTATATTTGATACTCCGAACTCCGATGGGGCGTTTTGTTCAAATTCAGATACGGTAGCTGTTACTATTTTGAATGACGACAGTAAGTATTCTAAAATTATTTTGATTTACATGGTCCTATCGCTACTAGCCTCGTCCTGAGGGACCCCAGATTTATCCGAAGTTGTCAAAGTTTTGGTATCAGAACAAAGCTACTATTTTTCTGGTTTACCCTGAGAAATATGAGAGCTAAAAGGTTTTTTGGTTTGGATGTTATCAGCAAAATTATGCCCCATTTTGGTAGACCAATATTAATTTTACACAGTACTCTATGAGAATTAAAAATCACGTTTTAGCTCTCACTTCAAAACGGGTTGAAATAACGCGTGAACATTTACAGATGGGGTTTTTAGGTGAGAGTCATTCAACCAAGATAAAAAAAAAAACGTATAGACTTAAACTTGGTCACCCCCCTTTAAAATATATATGATCGTAAGTGAGGGTATGCCGTGAAGCTCTGAGTAACGGTTGCCTTTCCAGAGGTCTATACTTTCATTTTTCAGTAAGCTCTCCTGTAATGGGATTGAGCACTTTTAATTCCAAAAATAGTCACCTGAAAATACACCGTTTTTGACATAACTAATATCTAATGGCATTTGACAATAGAAATTGGTAGCTTGGTGATTTTATTTTTTTATATTGTAAGTAGTTTAAACATAATTTCACCATCTAGCATTAATCGACGCGGTTAGTTATAAAATGACAGACTTTGGATATAGGCCCTTTTGGAAATCACTTCAAATTTAATTATGTTATTTATTATTTATTATAAAGAGGTTATCCATTATGAGCTCAAAATAAGTCACAATTCTGTTCCAAGAAGTAGCAAATTAATTGTCATAACTATTCCGGTGTTTATATTATATATATCCTAAATATCTAAAATGAACATAATGATTTTAAAGGAAATCCTTGAAAATGGATATGGATAAATAAATTGTGATATCATTCTTTCATTAGCCATTAAAAGTTATGTTACCCCTAACTCCAATGTACCGTACCGTATTGTGTAGCAGCTATTGCAATACACGAATTTAGGCTCTCATAGTAATTACTCTTCTATATCAAGTGGTTCCTTTGGTACCAAAGGAGAGTTTGAAAGTGGTGTTAATCAATGGGACACCATGATTTATATGAGGACTATTTCTAAATGGTTTGTATTTTAATATCAACATTGTTGATAAAACAGCTCACATTTCACGCGCATTTGAGATACTCTTTTTGAAGGCCTTTTAACTTTTACCTATCGGGTTTTACATGGGAAATGACCGTTTCCTGAAAATCGGGACCCTATCTGAAAACAAAAATTTGCCGTTCTGTGGATTTTTTTACCCAAACTCTGGCCATTGATGAGTATTTCACAAGGCCCCATAACAGGAACATAAAATAAAATCGGTTATACACATTCAAATGAGTCCCAAAAATTATATTAAAGACGCGCAGCAATTCCCGCGCCCAAAATGAAAGCCGCCCCCACCTGTCTCTTAACGTTTTTCACACTTGTCGTACACCATTGCATTATTGCCTTAGCCCAGGAGCTAGCCCACATTTGTAACACATCTCGAGTACAAAGGCTTGATGATTAAATAGACATCCTTGAGAGGGAACGTGATTCTTAAAGCCATGATCAGTAATTTTTTAATTTATTTTTCCCAATTTCAAAATGCCTATTTTGTCTCTAAATTACTAGTGTTATGTCATATCAACACCTTTTCTTACTGTCCTGTGTGAAAAAACGTAGAGCATTTTTAAGTAGTCTCAAAGATTCCATTGACTGTTCCTGTTCACCATAAAAGTCGGATCCCGACTTTTAATAGTAAACGTCGCAATTTCTTTTGAACAAATACGGCATGTTATGCTTGGCCACTTACAAGGGTCTTTACTACAACAATTTCCAATACAAGCAGTGCAAAAAATGGGACGATGATAAATAGGCAGCGCGATTTGGTTACATTTTGAAGAAATCGCTTGATAGTGGTTTAAGTGCCACAATTGATTGCTTACAGGGTGGGTTCACCCACGATTACACAGGGCTCAAATATTAAATTATCTATTCTGTTAAAAATATACAAGGTTATTTGTCAACCATAAGATCCCATAAAGCTATAGTCTGTATATCTGCAGCCTAAATAAAGTTTTATTACATGCGAGAAACAGCAGGTCAAATGTAAACATTCCTTCGAGTTCGATAAGAAATTTGCAAATATTATGGCACCAACATTAAAGTAGGAATAGTTTTGAGTATCTTACCCCTCGTCTTGCTAATCCTTTTAGTGTAACGCATCTTACAAAGAGGGGTGGTTACAATTCACCCCACTTCGAGAATTGTTATAAGCACCCAATGCTTATATTTTTTACATAAGTGGATAGCTATGTCCTCTTTCTTTCCATTGATACCAAATAGTACCCAACATACCTAGTGTGGCAGGACATGATATCATAAGGTCCGCGAGTCGGGGGAAACAGTGGCATTTTCCACAGAAATAGGCGAAAATCCGATTTGGTGCTAAAAAAAAAAGTAGGGAAATCGATTTGAGTTGCGGTTTTCAGCTCTAAATGCTGCAATTGCATGAGTTTTTACATAATTAGGCATTAAAAAATTGTTGTCAGCTTCCCGCACTCGCAACAGTGTAACTTGTCAATAAAGAAAGAAGTTGTGTGTAAAAGCTTTTCAGCCAATCGCAGTTACCTATGAAAAGAGACACACCCCTGCGCATATATTGTATTAATGATATTTTACTCCACGAGTATCCTATTTTAAACCAAATATTATGTAAAGTTGTGAATTTATTCTAAAACTTTCATTATTTCTTAAGTTGAATTATGTCAACTTATTAACAATAGTACTACTTCATATGCCGAACTTACCTTTGCTCAATTTTGCCCGACTGTTGCTAGCAAAATTACTTCCTGTTTGTGGCAATGTCCCATTTTATTTCAAGCAGTGTGTAGTATCCATTGCAGTGTGTGGTGTTATATTTACTCAAATTGTCCTGCTCACATGCGTGGCAAAAGATATTGATTTTGTTATACCCGCTGTGCACCAGGTAGGAGTTTATTTTGACCCATGCTACAATCATGTGTTTTCTCTTTTAAACAAAGAACAAATATAATTTATAGGTCTGGCCTTATCAGTTTGCATTTAAAAAAATACAATCGTTAACAGTAATATTTTCCCACAATTGACAGTATTTTATATCCAGAATATTACGTATGATAAAAATATTGTTACGTGTGTTAAAGTCACGAGCCGGCTACAATTATTATTGAGATCCACTATCCAGTTACACTGTGGCACGTATAGCTTTTAAAATTCGATTTAGCTCTTAGCTCATGCGGCTCAGGGCGGTTTTTTTACACTTTTTTGTACATTTTTTTTTAAATTTAGGGCGATACTTAGTCTTTTCTTGACACAAAGTGTTGTCTCCAAAAATTGGGACAAATAAAAAATAAAAAGTAGAACATATGGACCTATAGTGTTTTTTTCATGTGTGAAGTTTGTTTATGCCTTGAAGCCCAGAAGAGGAGTAAATTGGAGTGGCACAGATTGTATATTCACCATGGGGCGCTTTTTCAAATATATATATATATAGTTAGATAATATATATATATATATATTATATAATATGATATAGATATATCGTTACTATATATATATGCACATAGGTCATAGCTTGTTTTGTAAAAAAAAGACAAACAAATAGCTTTTTAGCAAAGAAGCTGAGACAAAGTTCTTTTTTTTGGGCCTTAATGTAACAGTATAATATTCGTGTGTGGAAACACCCCCTATGCAGCGCTCCTGACGGCATGCCCTCACATTCACATTTTATTCACAAGACCGGAAAGGATGAGAAAATGAGTCCCGGGAAGCTTTACGAAGATTTTGTCATTTTTAGCGGACGGAGTACATGCGTGTTTAAAGGCACTATCAGTGATTTGCTACGTCAGAAAATCAAAAAAAATCATCAAAAATCACATTTTTTGGACACTGGCAAACTAACAGACCCTACGGGTGATACGGACCACAATCAGCCTACCAATAATGACAAAATCGGGGGTAGTTTTTGTACTGCTGTCGGTAGGCACTTTCTTCAAACGTAATGGAATTGAGATTCATACTTTGAATATTGCTGGTTTTGCTTCCTTTTCTATCATTTTGTTTAAAGATTATGAGGAATTCTACAGATTTATCCTACACTTTTAAGCTACCCAGCTAATTTGCATATTTTGGGGGGGGGGGGGTAAAACCCTTCTTTTGTTTTTGTTTCGGGGTGGTCACTGATAGGCCTTTAATGCAGGTAAGAGAAATAGGAACACTCAGTAATTTCAGCATTAGAATTGACAACAGTGCCTCTGGTTGAAACAGCAGAAGGGTGCTTGTAAAACATTTGAATGATAGGTACATTTGATGATTTCCCTTTGAAGTATACCTACAACCTTTAAACCCACGCAAATACGGACGTCAGCTTTATGGAGTCCATAAATGGTTTAAAAGAATATAATGCGAGGAAGAAAAAGGGAATTTTAAATTTAATTTTTATATAGTCAACAATTAAATGAGATTTTATTTAGTTCGTCAATGGGAAATAATATCATTGGAAGCTTTGAAAATGTCTTGAATTAAAGATATTGGTGGAAGGTATCAATAAGCAAAGAATAAAATCCATTATTTTTAACGTTGAGCCAAATTTTATGACGTCATAAAAATTGTGGTCAATAGGCAACATAGCTGTATATATTTTGAAAATTAAAAAGTCGATTCTTCTTTCTAAAAACATCCAAAAGGTATATTAACACTTAAGCTGACCAAGGGGGGGGGGTCCTAGGACCCCCAAAATTTGTTTTCGCCGCTGGCCGCGTTACGCGTGCGATTTTTGCGCCGAAATTTTTGTAATTGTCTGACTTTAAATGCGCTTCTTTTCATACCAAAAGAATAAAAATCGGCCAAGCCGTTAATGATGTAATTAGCTGGGGGTCCAATCGGGAACCCCACCCCCCCCCTCTTGGCACACTAAAGGAAGTCATTTGAGAATATTTTTTAAAAAATAAGAATAAGAAACCGAGAACCAAAGGCAAATTTTTTTTTTTGCTGATATAAGTTCACACATACATGTAAGTAACAATTCATAGAACATTAAAATACTTACCGTTATGTGTGAAAACAAACAATTTCATCATGTCCGTTGCTAAACCGTTATGTACAAACTCTATGGGAAAATGACGTGTATTGGCAACACCCGTAAAAAAAGACAGGATTCCCTAAACTGCTGGTTTGTTGTTAAATATAAAGTAATTTGGGTCTTCTAGAATAGATATCAACATAAAAAAGTTTTTAAATGTTTGATGTAAGGACAAGGGGCTCATTTGAATTTTTCCGTCTTTTTGCCAAGTTTCGCGTGTGTTTTGTTGAAAACAAGTTTTGCCCCTAATGTGCACCCAAAATAACAAAATCTCATTTTTTATTGAAGGATTTGGGTTGTTCTTAGGAACTTCAAAATTGTGGTAGAAATTCGTGCAAAAATTCCCTCGGGAAAAGTGGTTTCCTTGGGGGGGGGGTCCCATGGAACCCCCCCCCCCCCTTGGGCCACCAATGGAGTGAAAACCCCTTGGTCACTTAAGTGTTAAACTAGCTGTAAATGTGAAGAAAGTAGAAAAGAAAATATGTGCTTACCAGAGAAAATATTTTTTTAGACCCCGGAAAACAGAAAAAAAAAAATTGCGTTTGAGAAATTCGCAACTGACTTTTTTATTTTGTAATTGTCAATGGAGAAAGAAATTTAAAAAGTCACTCTCAACAAAATGCAGTATATCTATTCAAATATGCCCAGGAAACTAATATTGTAATTCTTTATCACTAAATTACTGACGTCCTCCTTAGTGCCCGTAAAATCTATTGTGGGGGTTCCAAACTATATGTTTGTTGTCAAAAGTTCTCATCGAGTAACCAGGTTCATTTTAGAGGCGTTTTTTAATGTTGGGGATGAGAGGAGGAATCCTGCCAGGGTGAAAATCAAGGTGTGTTACCTCGTACAAGAAATACTTTTTTTTTTGCATGGGCCCCGAACACGATATATAAATATAGTTTCTCCCAACACACAGCTGTTGACCCCACACAAATCGTCTCTTTTATTTGATAATAACACGTTGAACATGTTAAGCAAATGGCGACAATTTGTGCAAACGGTTATGAAGTAGGAGCGTGGAGTGGAAGAGCTATTACCTCTGCCAAAAAGCAGACAAATCCATTGCGGGAATCTTGCCATATAGGCCTGCAAGGTCATGATTTCTATGTTATAGCGCCTCATATTGCCCATTTCCCATAGAAAGACGTGTTAAAATTGACTTTTTAGATAAAAAATCATATGTACCCGCAATGGAAAATTTGTCAAAAATGTACAAAGGATGAAGTGCGTGGTATAAATAATACAATTAGTTGACAAAAGGTGCTGTCGCCGTTGATTTTTTTGTTTTATCCTTTTTTTTTTTTTCGTAATAAATGAGACTTTCAAACAGCTGTGAACAAAGTAGTAGGAATAGTGTCCCGTCCGGAGGACGATATTTAAAAATGGCTTACAGTGCATAAAGCGAAAAAGCGTGTTGTAACCAATGGGAATTCTGTTTCGTTTCGTTTCGCAAAATACAGTAAGCCGATAGGAAAGGGGTTTTCTTTGGGGAAAATTTTGACAGCAAAAGCGGGATTTATAAAGTTTGCGGGCCTTTGACAATTAAGCTTAAATTGGAACGAAGCGAAAGACGTTTTGGTGGGTAAAACTAGAAATAACACTGATCTATATAGCCAGAAGTTGCTTATAAAAATATCCCGGCTGCTTTTAATGTTATAATTTTTCGTTTTTTTTCCGCCAAAACGATGCCACCTCTTTGTCAAAGTAAATCAACTACTTCTCCCGCCAAAATATTCCCGCTTTGTCAAATAGCAAATTTTTTTTTTAAATTTTCCACTAAAACGTTTTTCGCTTCTGCCAGTTTAAGCTTGTCACTCATCCCAACAAACTCTATAAAATCCTGCTTTTGCTTCGCAATTAGGGGCCTATTCCCCGAAGGGAAATCAATTTCTTTCCCGGCCTCCGGGCAGGGATATAATTGCTGATATTTGAAGGACTTATCCCGCATACAAATAATCGATTTTCCTACAGGTGGACCGCGAAACACGATTATATAAATATGTTTCCTCAATAATCGAAAGTATAAAAATAGGGGTCCCACCCAGAGACGAGCAGAAAGAGGGGTTTCTTGGGGAGGTGGTAATTTTCGAAGCAAAAAAGGGGTAATAAAGTTTTCTTCCTTAAACTAGAAAATAAAAACCCTACTGATGTATAGTCTATTGTTTCCCGCCAAAAAATTATCGCTGTAATACTGAACGCTTGCTTTCCAAGCGGTGTTGGTATCTTCCGTTTTGACATTTCCCTTTGTATTCATCAGAATTAAGCGCAGACATTCGTGTGGAATATCTCTTCATCTGTTTGAGAGCCTGCGCGGATCCAGGGAGGGGGCGCGTGCGCCTCCGGTAATTCTGCAAAATCTTGCAAAATAGCCCATTTTGGACCTTTTTGGACAGTTTAGCATTTTCAGCCCCCGCCCGGTAATGTGAAGTTTAAAATCCTGGATCCGCCCCTGACTGTACGTGTTGAAATGTTAACACAGGAAGCTACCAAAATTATCAATGCAATCACACATACAATATCCATTTATTAACCTCCTCAGCTGAATTCGAATTCAAACCACAGGATGGGAGAAAATGATGCGTCCCAGGATTCCGCGCTATTCCTCTTTGTCCTCTCGTACAGACCGTCTCACTCGTTATTCGTATGTGGGCCCGAGTGACCCCTCCATTCCCTTTCCCTTGCATCCGTGCGCACATGACGGAAATATGTCCTTCCGTCAGGGTCTGAGAGCGTTGGCTGCCGACATGACTGTCTTCGAAGTTCCCTAACACAAAATAAACGGAGTGTCTAACGGTTGGTTTCCCCGGGTCCACCCCAGTTGTTGTTGGGATCCCATCCGCATGGTCCATGGTAAGGCTTTTTTTCTGCCTGCGTGTTGCTCTCTTTCCTTCGAACTTTGCACCTCCCTGCTGTCAATGATGCAAGGCAATATTATAGTAAGTGGAAAGTTGAGAGACGATTTTTGAAAGTGTGGTGGAGCGAACAGGTTATGTTGACAACGAGGTGACAATTGGTATGTATGAGAATCTAAAAAACACAAAACTAAAAACAAACGTGCAATTACGCCAACACACATAAACAGACCCACGGACAACAATGCAAGAGAGAGGACTTTTTATGCCTGGCGGGGACTTACCACAGTGGTTTGGAACTCTAAGAATTATATATACAACTATTTAAGTAAATTAAAAGTGATTTTGGTGGTTTGTGGGGTGTCTTGTAAGGCCCGTAGAACCGGCACAGTATGTGTTCGTCGGGCAAGCCCCAAACCCCCACCTCCACGTGGTACCAGGCGGGATAGCCCAGGCTTACCAGTGTCGTTCCAGCACGGTTTAATGCTCTGAATTTATAGGCCCTACCAGCGTTCGTCCAGAATGGGTTTACAGCTTGGTTATACCAGAAGTACTCGTGCAAGGATGCGAGGCTGGAGACGGTTAGTTCCCAGCGACTCGAGCTGGTACGAGCGCGGAGACAGCCTGGGGGAACTAACGGGGACATATGGGTATTTTATTGACCTGATACCGAGATTGACTAGCGTTATTTCTACCAGCACTACTGACGCGTGGATTCCAGCGACTATGGAGCTTGGAGGGACAATTGCGGCTTGGCTGAGAAAAATCTTGGCAAAAACAGGGCTGGTGGTCCGTAAAGCTACCGTTTTTTATTGTTTTGAGATGACAAGTTGCAGCGTTCATGCAGTACCACAGTCTACATTGTCTACATATATGAATTAGAATTGCGTAATCGAATTTCACATCGTATTGTGTTCTGGCGCACATAGCCCTAGACAGGGAAAGCACCATTCAAACCAACACAACAAAACAACAACAACAAAACAACGTTGTGGGGTGTGGATGTTTTTTGCTTGTTAGTGTTAAATGAACCAGAAAAAAAAAAACTTATCCCCTTTCCTTATCCAGGGCCTGAAGTCAAGTGTATAGTTTACACAGAATCGAGAGTTTCAAAATGTGTGAAATCTCAGCGATAAAAAGGCAACTCTTTTACGGTTATTATAACATACCACCCTCACTGGAAAGCGGTCCCCAAAATATCTCCCGAAGGTCTGTTTTTTTACGGAAATACTTAAATTGTGGAGAAAGTTAGTGTTGTGCGCCCCAATAGGGTAGACGTTTTCATATAGAAGTCCCATTCATAACTTGCCATTTTATGCAATTTCTTTTGTAATTCGAGGGGTAAATGCAAAAACCAACCAAAACAAAAACCTTTCTTACGGTATTCAGGACCCATAGTGGAAGCTTTTTTAATGATCGAGAAACATTGTAATATCACCGACAAAAGGCCAATATATAAAATAGTTAAATGATATCTAGCGAAGTTTTTTTATTAGCTAATGTGACCACGATGAGGATTTTATCTTCAATATTTTAGGCGTACAAAACTCAGCTATGGACCGGCTCTGTGCTGCAACGCAGATGACGTTTCAAGAGATTAATGAAAATACGTGACTCTACCAGCTGGTTTGACTACTGCTCTGTGACAACGTGACTGTGTCCAATGATTAAGGAGGTGGACTGAAGATGGGGCGAGGTAACCATGGAAATATTTCGACTAGATTTGGTACAAAATCATACATCATAGATAACTGCGTTTTGCGGAACTCATAAAACGGCCGATATAAAAATAATAGAGGACGAGTAATACACGCCGTTTTTTTTAATTCTATCAGAAAAAGGTGTAGTATTACAAACCGTTCTAAGACTGGTACTTTCTTGGAAGCAATATAGAGTTATCTGTATGGTGCGTCGTCAAGTATCTGGCAAGATCTGGATTATTTATATCTAATATTGAATTCCACATGGTCTATAGCAAATTTCGAAATTTGAATAAATATCTGGTGTTGTGTTTGTGTGTTGCTGTGTGTGTGCGTGCGTATGCTCGTGCGTGTGTGTGCGTACCGCTCAATTGAGGAATGGCTTAATGGTTTAACCATTTCCCCCAAGGTGTGGAGCATGATGTATACAGAGCGTGACGTCTTGAAGATGAAGGCCCTGTGTCTGCAACAGTGGTGTATGTGTGAAAGGCCAAACATGCGGTGATGGGTTTGTCCCGCAATGGCGGATCCGAAGATCACTGCAAGTATGTGTTTGGTTCTCTGTATGATAGGCTGAATCAACGTTAGGATTGTCATTGTTTAACTAACGACACAACCCCCGTTTTGGATTTTTTTTTTTTTTTTTTTTAATATTAAGGTTTATCATTTTGTTAATTTTGTATTTTGGTAATGTAGCTTTTAAATATTGTGAATTATTAAAGACAGACTGGTCTAGATAATCAATGACAATAAATTCGATGTTTGGAGAAATTGTGGAGTTAGCGCTTTGTAATTATAAACTAGATCTCATATATTTTGTGGTGGAAATACCAATTTTGAGACGTAGGAATAGGAATATATGAGAATAACCCCTTAAAATATATTGTGATTGTACAGAAGTTATCTAAACTATAAACTCTTAGGCCCATCGGACATGACAACATTTTTGTGCATTTTCAGACGATGACGCATTTCTTTTAGGCGTGCTCGAAAAAAAAACACTTTTAAACATATAGCGCAGATTTTTATGGACTTTTCTTATTTTATTGACGTTAATTGGAAAAACAAATCAACTCAAAATGGACCTTTTGTGGAATTTGGGACAGGTGCGACACCCCCCACCCGTTAGATTTGCACTATTATACTTATTTGATGTGAGTATATTATATATATAGATATTATATTATTATATATATTAATATATATATAATAATATATATATCGGTGCATTCCCATAAATATTTGTGTCTTTGGTTATAAAACGTTTTTTAAAACAATGCTTTAATGGAACAAAACGTAATATTTTGATAGTAGCCGTTGAGCTGAATTTGCCCATATATAGTTGCCATGCTTCCATTATCATTTTCTTGTCGCCAAACATGTGTAGAAAAATTATGTATGATGTTTTCCTTGTATTAATTTATTTTTATATTTTACAACAAATAAAAACATAATGTCCATGAAAAACAATGTTTAGTACGTTATGCTTCATAAAGCATTTGGCGAAGTTTGGAAAAACTTCTTTTACGATATTAATTGTGCCATCTTTTTCAAGATAAACATAATGCTGTAGTTTGAAATAGTATTTTCTTTAATCCACAATGATATTATAAAAGTCTAAGAAAACGTTGACCTTTTTAAGGAAGGTATTACGTTATCCCCATTTCTCAGCACCAAACAAGCATTTAAATATTGATCAAGAGTGGCATAGACACTCATTTCCCGACCACAAAATTATATAAACTTAGATACATCTTAGTCAATGGGAGATGTGAAAAATGGTCAAAAATGTTTACTACGTTATTGTTTATAGTTTATTACGTTGAATGCGTTTTTGTTTCCATCACCAACTATAATTTAGCCATTGAATGATATGGTTTCAATCAAATGCATCTTTAGAATAAATTAGTAAAAGGTATCTTAATATTTGTTTATTATGAGGTATAATTGTCAGGCAGAATTCAATACTCAATAAACTAAACAAATTAGTTCAATTAGCTACTCAAACTTTAACTTCGTACAAATAAAATTGTTCCCAGCAACCTCTCTGATAATGTAATCAGTTGACATGTTTTGTTGCTTTAAAATTTTGATAACGCCGTAATAAACCCTATCCTTTTGCTGTGCAAAATGTTTGTGTGCAAACTGTGCAGAAACGTAAGAAGTGTTGTTGACAATGTTATTTTCCCATAATAGGTATTGAATACTTAAATGTTTAAAACATAAAACTTACAATTTTGAGACAATTTTGTGTGTGTGTCTTACCTCCAAAATGTACCGTTTTCATGAAAATCGACCGCATATAAATGATATTTTAATAAATGTGCGAAATTGCTTGTCGAAATGCACGTCCAGAAATAAAGGGAGCTCCCCTGAAATACAAAAATACTGATTGTGAGATAAAAGTCATCCTCTGCAGTTCTTATTTTCTGATTTAAAGACACTATCAGTGATTTACCCCAAAGAGTCAAAATAATTCTCCAATTATTTTTCAAATTGAAAAATTGACTGAAAAGGAAGAAAACAACAGTGTTCAAAGACATGAATCTCCATTCAATTACGTGTTGTAGTAAGTGTCCGTACTGAGAGTAATGACTAAAACATCAGATTTTGTCCTCATTAGGTTGCGATGAGTTGGAGGGAATGTTAGGACACCCATACGTGTTACAGGCAGGCAAACATCAGATTTTTGATGATTTATTAGAGTTTCTGCCTTAGCAAATAACTGATAGTGCCTTTAATTACTCTGTACATTCCAGGCAACCCTAGAACATGACATATACCCCCAATGATAACCTACGATGTCATCCGTTCTTGCAAAAAAGACCTTTGGAGGACGGGCATATAGTCGCTGTCGGTACTATATAGATCAGTTTAAGCGATTGGCTCGAACACCCTCTCCCCTTCAAAGTCATTGTGTAAAATGTAAAGATAATAATTATGCTTGATCTAACTTGTAGCTCTCAGCGTCGATTCATCTGGTGTTACTGACGGGACCCCAGCAACGGAAACTGATTTTACAAGCCAGAGTATCTCCGTGACAGCGCCATCTTCAACCACCGGAGTAACCTCTAGCACAATCTCTGTGCCTATCTTGAATGACATATTGAAGGAGGATAGTGAGAGTTTTCAAATAACCTTGACAGATTCCGATGGGGAAATCGATACGCCAACGACAACTTCTGTTACAATCTTAGATGATGACGGTATGATGTGATCACAAAATATAAATGATTACATTTGTTAATTTTTTAAAAATTTAAACATTCGTTGTAAAATGTGGATAGACAGTCTGCACATCAGCGGCATCGATACATCAATGATAAAACAAGAGATTTGGGAACTAATCGCGTATATGTATCTGGTTAGGTTGAGCTCTCGTTGCCGCCGTAGCTCCCTTTTTACAAAGGAGTAGCTTCGCGGCACCGCAAAATGGTTGTGGTATTCTAAAGTTTAGCCGGAAAGACAATTTGGTAAATCCTACAAAAACAAAAATTATTTTTAAAGATTTTGTCGGGTAAACTTTTCTTTAAAGTACCAGGAAATGCAAATAGAATTGATTGTGGGTGGGTAAAGTCTACAAGGAGAGGGACTGAAAGATTCATATTTGGGTGGTGATGACATCATTAGTGAAAACTATTGATTTTTCAGAGAGTAATAGAAATATCCAGGTGACTGGTGTGAAATCTATTCATGACACTGACTGAAAAAATCAATAGTTTCAATAATGATATCACTGGTATAGTGTATTCTTTTTCTGGCCCCGTTTATTGGAATGAAATGCCCCGTAAAGATTTGGAGTAGTTTATCATCTCATTTCATGGGACCTTAAATGCCTATGTTTTACCTAATTACCTATACTGTCATGTTTTGTTATAGCACTTGTATCAAAATTGTGGGGGTGGAAAATATTGTCGAGGAAGGTGTAGGAAAGGTGCCAGTGATCCTTGAAAGGGTTGGAAATCTAAGCGCGAATTCCGATTCTGTATGTAAGCTAGCTATAAAGACCAATGCGAAGTAAGTAAATGAAAATGTTTTTTAAAAATGTCATAAAATGTAATTCAATTTCATAATATTGCTGTAGACTACCATGTTACATTAACTTTTGTATTCTGCCATTAACATATAAATAATATCATGAAGCTACGTATAGTAACTACATTTAGCTGAAATCGCTAGAAATTAATAAAATCCGTATATTGACGTGCGGAAAATCAATTACACTGAAATTGAAGCATCGAAATCACTCTTTAATGGGGTGGAAAGTAATTTCTGTCAAAACCGTAATCATGGGTACGGACTGACTGAAACTTGAGAGTATAAAACCATCCTGAGAGTAAGTGTTTTAAAGATATCTGAGTTGACTCTTCGTTTGGAACTCTTCAGATTATATATATATATATATAGATAATATAACATCATAGTAAACAGTCATTATTTACAGGGACTATCTTTGGAATAAGAGGCTCAACTCCCATTATAGGAAAAGCGTAAAAGAATTACAAAAGTTATAGACCTCTCGAAGGCAACCGTTATCTTAATTCCAGGTGGAATATTCTTTGGAATTCAGAGTGCTCAATCCCATTATAGGAGGAGCGATTACCGTAAAATAAATTACAAAGATAGACCTCTGGAAGGCAAACCGTTACTCTGATAATTTTACTGTTTACTATGATGTTATATTACGCCCCCACTATTCGTAGTGGTTGAGCACTCTCGGACATGTGGAAAAGTAACAGGACCCAGTGCTGGAATGCTTCAGTCGTGACACCACGGCATGTATATACACACATGTCTTCTGGTTAAGACGGGAAATATGAGTTATCATCCGTCTGAAGATTGGATACCCTGTGATCGTAAGTGGGGTATGCCGTGAACTCAGAGTAACGGTTGCCTTCCAGAGGTCTATATTTGTGATTTATTTACGCTCTCATAATGGGATTGAGCACTCTTAATTCCAAAGGGGGGATTTAGATAGTCCCCTGTAATAATACTGTTTACTATGAGGTTATATTACGCCCCACGATCGTAGTGGTTGAGCACTCTTCGACTATTTGGAAAAGTCAGACCAGTGATGGAAATGGCTCAGTCGTGACACAACGGCATGGATATATACATACATGTCTTCGGTTAAGACGCGACTATGAGTCATCATCCGTCTGAACGATCGGAACCTGTGTGAATCGTAAGTGAGGTATGCCGTGAACTCAGAGAACGTTGCCTTCAAGAGGTAAGACTTTGTAATTACTATATAATATATATATATATATATTATATATATAGATATCTTCATATATATAATTTAAAACAAAAGTATAGATCTAAAAGGCAACCGTTCACTCGAGTTTCACGGTTACCCTCACTACGATCACTGGGTACCGAATCTTCAGACGGATATATATATATATATAATCCCAATGTGCTTTTTAAGGAATACTCCTTTTTCAGAAAAGAAGCGGTCGTAACACTCTATGTTTCAATTCTTAGTAAGTTCACCAATCTGGTCTGCATCGGACGCCAAGGAGTATACTAGGTGTTACGTGTTGCAATTTGAAGCAACTGGAGCCAGTATCAAAAGGAGATCCTCATCAATGACGACACAGAACGCGAAATCGACGAAGATTTCACGGTTCGCATTAGACCCCATAGTGATCAAACAGACGTGGATTCAAACAGTAATGTTTGTGTTTGGACAATCACAGATAATGATTGTAAGTGACCACTCATCATAATGTATCTCAACATCTGCTTCAATTTCAGCCTGGGGCATAACCAGACTTGACCCGGGGGGGGGGGGGGGGAAAAAAAAAAAAAAAAAAAAAAGGCTCAAGAGATTTTCCGATTTCTGTACCAGCTTTGGTGATGATCAATGTGCGAGCCTTGCCGCGAAGGCCTACGCTGGTGGGGTACAGGGCCCCCCTGGTGAGGTCCAGGGATCCAGGGGTAGAGTACCCGGAAGCTTCTACACTGCCACTACAAAAGTAGTGTTTCAGAGCACAAATTTCAAGGCTCAAAAGGTTTCCCGATTCCAGTACCAGCTTGGGGATGATTAATGTGCGAGCGTCTTGCCGCAAAAGCCTACACGGGTGGGATCAATGGGTCCGCCTCAGGGCCCTGGGGGGTTCAGGGGCGGAGCCCCTAGACAGTTCTTCTGTTCTTCTGTTTAATTTGCTCATCTTAGACCGTAAAAACTAATTGTTTTCAGAGCACAAATTTCACAATAAATTCATTTGATGCTACAATCACAATAAATTCATATGATGCTACAATATATTTTTCTTTCCTTTTCCCTTCTCTTTTATCTTCTCCCTTCTCCTTTTTCCTTCCGTTTTTCTTTCTTTTTTCTCTTCTCTCTTTCCTCTTCTCTTCTTCCCTCTTTTTCTCTTCTCCTTTCCCTTTCTCCTCTTCCATCTTTGTTCCTCTTCTTCTTTTCCCTTTCTTCTCTTTCCCTCTTTTTCTCTTCTTCCTCCCTTTTTCCCCCCTTCCCATTTTTACTGCCCCCCCGGTTACGCCATTGTTCGAAACGTTCTCGGTGGGGGCTCTGCACCCGAACAATTGCAAATTTAAAGAAATGGCGATTCCTTAGAAGGTTGGTATCAGTCCTGTCTCTTTAAGCTATAACAAACATTCAAATCGCATGAAAATATAACTGAACTTTGAATTGGTATTTCTTTCTTAAGGTACATTTTCTATATCTGCAACGGAAGCTAATAGGGAGGTTACGGAGGGAAGTGTGTCTTCTGTGTTGGTTACTATTACGAGGACTGGATCTTTGAGCTCTACTGCTTCCATAGGTAACCTGTGTAGTACTATTGTAGGTTTCAAATTACGTGAGACTCCTTGAATATTTGGACGAGGATGATATTAATATGAAGTTCAATCCCCGGTCATGCAGAGACTAGGCCTTAGTTGCCATTACAAAGCATATTGAGACCACGGTGCAAAGTTCCTGTACAGAATTTGCTTACTGAAAACTGATGCATTCAGTTATACAATTGTCTGTTAATGATTGAAGGACTTATGCCATTGTTGGCCGGGATGTCAAATCCGTTTTGCGCTTATCATTTAATACAATGTTGACTCATTTTGGATGACCAAATAAAAACTTAGTTGTGTTATGTGTGCATCGGTATAAGAATGTATTATTTCTCCAATGCTGTGATAAGGAATGATATTTTGCAATGTCAAAGGGAAATTTGTTAAAATAACAACGTTAAATGAAATGAATGCTGCTGGTGTTTTCATCTTGACACTTCAATTGAAACATCCATCTATCTTAGATGTGAAATAATGTATTTTGGGTCAACATTTATTTACTAGCTACATTACTATTGTATGAGTATCATATACTTTTTTACCTGTGACCATTAAAATAATTCCCCTTACCTCTAACAGGGAATGGACAGACCCAAAACTTTTAATGATGTCTCACTTATTTTGAAATCTACTATAACGCTCGCTCATGCACTTATACAGTCAATGCTCTATACCCCATTTCAAGATCAAATCATTTAGGGTCATCACTGTATATGAATAATGCATGAGACAAAACTTCCACGGGCCATACTGGCCGTGCAAACTTCTTGAATCATCATTATTAAAAAATGTTTTTAAATATTTTTGTTAAAAAAATATTTAATGTAAGTGTTTCTCAGTATTTTGCCTTTATGGTGTTCACGGCCACTGGCAGTACGTGTTTTTGTTAATTCAAAAATATAGGTCCTAAATAGTAAAAAGTGAATTTTAAACAAAATTGGGCTTTGGTGGTTGTTCCAGGTGTTTCCTGTGTTTTAGTTCATTGTTTTTCTATGGCTGATGGACATTCTACCCCAATTTCAGTTTGGTATTTTATCAAATGGTCAATATGATTGTTTGTTCTTTAAGCCTTTTTTTGATAGTTTCCATTCAGCTTTCAGCTCAAAAGTGAACATACACTTAATGTGGATACTTACTATATCGATATACTTCGATGAATGTTCATGCGACGCGAACTCAATGATTGTTGAGTAGAGTCACACATGTGACCCTCTCAGGTGTGATGTAAAGGTCATCTATGTTAATTTTATTCAGTAGATCTATACGTTGAAAAATTTCAAAGAGACTTGGTGTGAAGCTTTATTGACCATTGCAGATATTTTAATGGCATCACACATTATAATGTTAAGAGATGCAACATTATATTCCATGGAGTTTCAATAGAAAAAACAAACCTCTCCGTGGTAATCTAATGGTGGGTATCAAATATTACATCATATGGCATATTGGAGATGTTTGCACACTGGTAGCAGTTGACACGAAGATACAAATTGAATGAGAACCACCTAGCAGCCAATGCATTTGCAGCTAAAGTGAAAGTAGGCTGCGATCGAAGGTTTTGACAGTCACAAGATAGCCAACGCAGTACTTCCGTTGGCTTCCTTTGGCTGATAGGTAACTAGTCTTGGTCAAGGCGATTCGCTTGAATTCTTTTCACCAGCGAACTGTTAAAATCATGTCCATAACCATGACTACTAGTAGTATCGTATCCAAACACGGCTGAAAATCCCACAACCAACGATGCAGCGCAGTGCCGCATCTGCTGCTGTGGTCTTCCTTGTTATTCGGTAACGCAATTGAACGCACGTGCAGACGGAGGCTTGTTTAGTGGATGTCTTGGCTAGTTTGTACTTTATTTTTTTTTTTTTTTTGTGATTGCCAAAAATCTTCCCGGGGGGGGGGGGGGCGGTTTCCAAATACGGGCGACAATAAATCATTCAAGCCGATTAGCCAATCAAAGACGCGATGTAATGACGTAATATTACTGGATCAAGATTTTTTCATGAATTGTGATCTTTGTACATGCCCACGCACAAATAAACAGAACCTGACACTGCGGATTTGCCATAAGTGGTCGGCCCTTTCAGTTGTATGAAATGCAGACTGAACAAGCCGCGAGGCTGGCGCCTCTCTGTGAGCGATTCGTGGAAGTTTAGCAATTTCTATTAATGGGAGGATATTCGGGTAGTTTGTTGACTAATGTGAACGGTAAGTAATTCGTAAACGGTAGTGATTCGTCCCCATGAATGATTCTGAGACCATTTTTTCTATACATATACTGGTTTGCATGGGCGCCGGCCCTGGTGTATGATTACTGAGACCATTTACCATTCGCCGGGTTTACATGGACTAATGCCGGGGGGGGGGGGGTTCAATACCAATGTCACGGGGGATTACCTCGAAAGACGTACATAGCCAGCGTCTTGAACAAGACTATTAAAAATAGGTAACTCAATCCGTAAACGCCCGCTCTCCATTGTGCATTACCTCGCCATATCATTTTGGAGGGATTTTCATGTGCTTGTACACAGTAACCACCATCTGAAAAGTTGTGCACAGAACTGAAGCCATACTGATGGCAGCATTCCTTGTCACTGCACGAGTAGTATATGGAGACCCAATATTATTTGTAGCTTGAATAAGACATTGAGAGCAATATATGTTAATCAGTCATTCACCACAATTATGAAGTAAGAAATTACCTCAATTTTCGACATGGTACATCTTCGTCAAGAGAGCTCCAGTGATGTTATGATGGATAAGAGGAGTTACTCATTCACAGTTGACCTATGTTGACCTTTGATCGAACTAGTGAAGAGTACAATGACGGGATCTCAAGGCCTATTGTTCCGGTTGAGAGTTGCGTGTGGGCGTTTATTCTGATCTGAGGCTTCCCTCACTTGACTTGGGTACACTTACTCCCTCTCCTCTCTGTTCAAAATCTTAACATTGTCCCCCATCAATGGAATGATGCGTGTCCCTGGAGTGTTCTGAAACCGCGGATGGATTCCTGCTTGTGCGGTTGATTTATGTTCCTTTTAACCTATGAATGTATGATTTTGGGCAGCCGGAGCAGGTAATTTATGTAAACACACCCAGGGAGCGCTTTTCCACAGTGACCGGAATCTTTTGGTGACACTAGTAAGTTTCTATGTGGGGTTTAAAGGTGGTGGCTACCACAGATGACTTAAGATCCAAGTTTTTTCCGAAAGGCCGTCCTCAGAAAGGATGTTGATAAACGACCTTATTCTTATTCTTTATGTGCAGATCCTGCTTGTTTATGTAGTCACAGAAGGCCCTGGGCGTGTACATGTAATCAAAAAGGGCTTGGGCGTTTGTTTTGTTAAGTTTAAAAATATCCCGTCTGCGAAATAAAAAGAATCTCCGACGGTTTTGTATAAATGATCATTACAATTTTGTCCATACATTTTAATACAAAAACAATACAAATGTTTTGTTTACTACATATAACAACGAATCCGACGGCGGACTATTGATCGCCCCTACGCCTGGGTCGGGCGGCACTCACCATCCGCCATGGACTGGGGGGCGCATCCTTTGATTCTCGTTATACACCCCGTTTACGTTGTACGTGTTACCACAAAGAGCGATAATTTGATCAGTTATGACGGCAAAAATCAACAATTTGTATATCCTCATGGGCGGCTCAGGAAAAAATTGTAATTTTTTTGGCCTGCACATAGCGATAAAAAGTTACAAAATGGAAAACGAACTGGTGTGGAAATTCACTCTATTAAATGACACATGAAAGAATGTTGAATGTCTGCCAGACGTACCAGATGCATTCGTTCCCAAATGGAAAAAACACTGAATCTGCCCAAGTTCTTTTTTGGATATTCTGGTTTGTAATTTAGTTTGCTTTACATACGATGTGTTTTCACAAAAGTCCATTTTAACAAATAGTTAAAATTTAGTTCCACATGTCACGTACACGTACATTACAATATGTCAGTAAAAACCAAAACAATTATCGTATCCCATTCAGTTAAAACAACATTGTAACTCGGCGGTCATTTTCACGTGTACTGATAGTCTAGCGTGTTATCCATGTACAAAGCGAGACTAATTTTGTCAGATCTCCCGAAGGCGATCACATGGGCACGGAAGCGTTCCTTTCCGAAAACATTCAAAAACAAGCATCGGAAGATGTTAACGTTTTCCAGCAAAACGATCGGCTTTGGGAACTATTCCATTTTTAACGTACAGGAATATATCAACATTCTGTTTTAATTTATTTTTGTCTGGAATGTTTGAATTTTACGAAAAAATGATTTTTCACGCGGCTGTTATTACCAATTTTAACACGATTCTGACCACCATAGGACATTCCATTTCTCAGTCACGCAAATTGGGCGAGAAAAACCTTAAATTGTTACAACAACAGGCACTTAGCCTGGGAAATTCCAGTTAGGCCAGACCCTGACGTCATCCTTCCATAAATCCATGGAAATAAACGTTGTTTGATGTGAATGAAAATTGTTCAAAATAGCGAAAAAGGTAGGTATTGTAATTTTTTCTCGTTAAGCACGTCCGTAAAAGGCAATATACGGCGTGTGTGTACTGTGTGTTTGGTAGCCAGGGAGCCCCCAGCAATGGCGGCGACGTACCCCGAGGGTGTCCTTTCGAGGCTTCCCGTCGGTTTCGTTTGATTCATTGATACACCATATTATAAGCTCATATAGGTAGGAAAAATGTTTACAGTTGGCCAACCTTCACTAAAGCGTTTTGTCTACCGCTATTCATCTTCACAGGTAGTTTAAATCGGGCTACTTGATTGTCTTGAAAAAGATCAGGCTTGCCTTATTTTGTAGTTCCCTCGATTGTAATACCCTACACGTCACGCAAGGGTCATGTGTCATCGCAATAATTGCGTTTTCTAATATCCATAACTAAGGGTATATAAAAGAGCTTATTTGTACTCATTCGACCTATTATCCTGTCCAATCAGAGAGAGAGAGCATGCACGTTATATTAAGGCTCGTCATGGAGTAAACACCAGCCGTGAGATTAATTTGTAGACATGGGCGCGGCAGGCAATACCCCTTATTCATTCTGTTTCTAATAATATTTACTGTTTGATTAATGTCGCTGTTGGAATCATTTCCAGATGATTTTTATAACGTTTCTTTTACCTCGCCTTTAGTTAAGGTCACTTCAAGAGACAGCAATTAGTTTTTCCTTCTTTTGAGTTAGGAAGGCAATTCTAAAGCTTGCATCAATGTAGCCAAATTGTCAAGTGGATACTACTTTATCAAACAACTGCCATTGCTATTGGATATTTAGATTTATCTACTTCACTCGAAATGGCCGGAGACGAAAATAGTTGAACTCCCGGTCAAGGACTTTGTTGGCGTATCAACCGAAGGTAACCTTTCAACTGGTGATGACACTGAAGTGGTTCACATCGACATATTAGACGTTGAGGATTAGAGAAAGGACTGAGTTGTATTTCTGGTGGCGTTGTAAACCGGTGGGATTGCAGTGCATCTGGAGTAAGCAAATAGTTATAAGATTAACGACAACGATGGTAAACACCTTTTTTGATTAAACTCGTTCCGCTGCTTTGTTTTGGACGCTTTTAATTTGTATTTATAACAGAAAACAAAATTCTTACTCTCTAACCCTCGTCTACCTAGCCATTTTTTGCTAACAAAAATTGCCCGAAGGGCACCCCCCCCTGTGATTTTCGTTACTGAACACCCAGTTCCTGTAATTTGGACAAAGGATAGATTAGAGTTTCTGTCCAATGGTACCAAAAATAAGTACTAACATCACCATTATGACGTCACCATGACGTCATATGTTGAGGAAGGAAGGAAGGCAAGTACGAACGAAAATACTGAATATAGGGGTTGCGAAAAGGGGGAAATGGGAAAATGATATTTTCTCAATTTAGCGACTCAAACACTTATTATAGCTCTAAAATTTTTGTTTTGTCATTATATAAAACTAGTCATTTTCCCATCAAAAGCGCAGAAAATTCGGCTTTTACTCACCTTTTGGCGAAAAATTGAATTTTTCACTGTGTCTGTGCTATGGAAATGGCAGTTCAGTTGTGCATGAAATCGTGTCGAACTTTATGACGTCATTGTGACGTAATGCCAGGCATGTTGGTACTCATTTTGGCATCAATGGAAAGAGGAGGATCATAGCTATCTATTGGTACCAAAATCAAGTGTCTGTGATGTTCCTGTGTTGTGTTAGGCATGTTGGTACTTCTCTTCCGAAGGGGGGGTGGTCCATCACTTTGGGATCACCCTGTATCTTACCTATACCCCGGTGGATGTTTGTTTTTGCATTAAAAGGAGCGGAACATGTCAATTGACAATTACATTAAATAATTTGGCACCAAAAAAGGGGGTTTTAGCAAGCCGGGGAAAAACCTGAGGGGGGGGGGGGTGGTAACCACACCAACCACACCCCCCCCCCCTTCGGTAGACGAGGGTTAAAATGAAAGAGTGAAAAATCACTCTGAATTTCGGATTAATTTTAAATTAACTCTAATCGAGTGGCTTTTAGCTCTAAAAAGAGCGAGAAATGCAGCCTGACACCTTAACGCGAGGGTTAACCGAGCTCACTCTGTTACCGAGTGGCTCAAAATGCCACTCTTCTTCGGAGTGAAGCCCACTCTGAACTCTTATCGAGCAGCTTTTAGCTCTAAAAGAGTGAGAAAATACTCTTTTTCGGAGTGAACTAATAGCCAATCAGAACCGCCGCAAATCGCGTGATTATTTTCGAACAACATGGCGGACGAGTTTGGCGAAACCGTCAGCAAATGGTTGACCGAAGTTGAAATTAGTGAAGAAATCATAGAGATCTTTACGGGTGAGTATATTGTATGTGTCGGTCACAATTCATAGCATTTACAGACAAAGTGTCACTCGTAAATACGGTAGTCTGCGCCAGGCTAGGCCAGGCCTGCGATGTACGAAACGCACAATCATGCATGTCACGGGCATGCATGCCATGATCATGCACGTCATGCATGCCACAATCGTGCATGTCACACTGAATCATGCCAATGATGCGCCACAATATTCAGGGTTGGTACATTAACTGACCCCACTTTGCCTGACACGACTCAGAATTCAGCAGCCTTTACGGAATAAAGTGCATTTGATACTGTGCTTTATTCCGTAAAGGCTGCTAAATTCTGAGTCGTGTCGGGCAAAGTGGGGTCTGTAAATGTACCAACCCATTCATTCATGTCACGATGCTATGAATTATGACCTACACATACAAGATACTCACCAAACAAACAAAATTCACAAAGAATCCCAACTCCAAAAGAGTGAATTGGCTAGTTCACGCTTTCCCCTACAGCTCTAGAAGAGTGACTAGTTCACTCTAAAAAAGAGTGATCACTTCACTCTTTGCTTAGAGTTATTTTTTTCACTCTTTATTTAGAGTTGATCTCTTTCTAAAAGATGCGTCACTCAGCTGGCTCTTTTTTGGAGTGAGATTTCACTCTTTTAGAGTGGTTTTTCACTGTTTCGTTTTAAGAGAGCACTAGGAAATTTAATTTGATTTTGTTTTTGTGTGTCTGTTTGTTTCTTTTTTATGTGTCATTCAGTCCTTATTTACAGATCAAAAGATGTGCGAAAAACTATTTTGATTAAACCTATGGTAGACGAGATGCAGAGAAAAGTAAATTATTCTTTCCATTCTTTTTTAAATTCTAGAATCTGTAGTTCGAATGTCTGCCTCTAAAATCACGGTGAGTGAGGGAGATGACAATGGAAAGGCAACACTCAGCATCGAAAGAACCGGATCACTATTACAATCGGAAACCGTCAGTAAGTAATATATTACATATTGAAATTTTAACTACTTAGTTCTCCAGGTTGACAAGGATGAATATTTATTATTCATTTATTATTTCCTTCGCTTTCCTAGCGGATAGCAACTTTCGGACCTGGTACCTATATTGGTGATATCTGTCGCTCTTCTGCCAACACAGACTCGATGGCGCGGTTGGTTTGCCGCCGTGCTAGTGGTGCGGAGGTCGCCGGTTCGAATCTCGCCAAGCGCACGTGTTTATTTATTATTATTATTATTATTATTATTATTATTATTATTTATTTTTATCTCCAAGGATATATTAATAAATAAATTAAAAATATTACGTAATTCAAAACTCCACATATATTTTAAAACGGATTAATATTTAGGTTGAATGGCAGTAAAATAAGCAAAATAAAGGGAAATCAACATTCTTCATGGTATACAAACCGGTTTTTCGCAATAGATCTTAAAGTTCGTCCCCAAGAGGTTCCGGGGTCATCCAGTGCAGCAACTGCTGGTAGTGATTTTGATGATGGTGATGTGACAATAAAGTTTGAAGTTGGGAACGACGCTGTACCTATGGATGTTGCTATCTTTGATGATGCAAAGGAAGAGGGACTTGAAGTTTTGTTGTAGAAATCACTAGCCTTTCCGATGCTTCCGATGCAACAATCGACAATGGAAACAGAGAGACGATTATATGCATCAGAGACAACGACGGTAAGGCTTTCAAAAGTTGTAAGGCTTTCTAATTCTGATATTTCCTAATTAACCCTCATCTACCGAATAGACGTAGATATTTACACTTAGAGAAGGGCCACTATCCTATTACAATATGAAAAATGATTATAGTATCTACATTATATTCAGAAAAAGTAAGCTGTCACTGGCAAGAAAATGGCTAGACAGTTGGACCATTCCCAAGTATTCAAAGTCACCTCGCTATTTAAAGGCTACATGAAACTTGTAGGAATATTTTATATCAAAATTAAAAGTAAACAATAAGGCAACGATTTACGATGCTTGCAAGAGGTAATTCCCGATCTTGTTCAAGCCATAAAAACGCCACACACAACCCTCAAAAACGACTACGTAATAGCCATAAGTTGGCAACATCGAAATGACGTATAGAAGTGTTACATCCAAATTCCCCAGTGTTGCCACAAGCCGTTGAATAAACTAGCGGTCGCGGTGTTTTAAAATTTGATTGTTGTATTTGTTTGTTCTAATATTACGTTTTACACATCATAACGATATAATGTTATTATATTTGTGTTTATTTTATTATGATAAAGAGAATTAGCAAAAACGTTAACAGGAAGAAAATGTCGTATTTTGGGGAAGGCCTCTCGCCGCAGTTATTCTAAACAAAAAAAAAAAACAAAAAAAAAACATCAGCGTGTCGGAATTCATTTCGTTGTCAAGGAAACTTGTTTTTAGAAATCAATACACTGCAATGTAACTTAGAAACTTTCAAACACCTTTTCAAACGCTGGCTTTACACAGATTACAAAATGCAGTCAATAGTAGAAATCAAGTGTTTCAATCGGCTATCATAATCATCTATGCCCGGGGAATCTGTGCAAGTACGTCGCAACGGAAATAGATGAGTGATTGTGACAGTGGTTCAATGCGAGTGATGTGGTAATCGATGGGTCTTGGTCTTTCACTGCACATCCGGTTTGTTGTCAGAAATGAGTAACACTTGTATACGTCACAGTTAGGCACCCAGCCATGACATTGTTTTTTTTATTGTTTTATTTATTTTTTTTTTTTTTTGTCCAGTACTTCATTTGAACTTAAGTTTGTATTTTTGGCCTAAATATGTGATAAAGAACATGAATAAAATTCTAAAGGAAGAGTTTTCATGTGACCTTTAAAGTCACCCCGTGTTACGGTACCAAGTTTTTAGGAAGGAGACATTGATATCCCCTAGTTCATTATTTACACTTAAATTCGATGGCTTGGTACTGGAGACAAAATACGCATCGTTTTGTATGTAGTTTCTCAATAACACGTCCACAAATACATGCTCACTTGTCATACAGGGTGGGAAAAGAAATGGGCCGACATTTCTGTATCTTTAAGCAAAATAAATCTCAACCTATGCGGAAGGCGTCATGCTTGTGAAATCTCTGAGTCAGCCTCTAATTCAAAGGACTATAGCTCGGCATATACCTAACCAATTGGAATGATCATTGCAGGAGATTGAAGCTAATACAATAAGCTTTCCGACGATACCACATTTTTCCATCGAAGATTGGTATAAAGTCGGAGTGGATAAAAGTCACAACATTGCAAGTTACCCTAGCATATGTGCAGCAAGCAAATGATTGGCAGAATATCACAGTCATGCACAGAGTTGGGCCTGGGTGGTTGTCTCATGTAGCAGTACAAAGTCCTCTGGTTCCCATTATTTTAAGAATTAAGGACATGGTATATACCTACTAGGAAATTCATTTACATGTCCTAAGCAGCTAGAAACAAAACTTTTGATTGGATGACAACCCACCCATCAGAGTGGATAACTTCTCAGTTCATTGACATGTAATGGATGATCTGACCCATGGTCTTGACAGTACCATTATGTGTACACATGTCCAGGTAATACTATGAGTTACAATATGCTCATCAACCAAGGGCACAGTTCAGTGGGTTGTATATACTTGTACATGCATTGACATGAACTGATTTTGTGTATTCTAGGTATCATAATACATAACACTCAGGGGGTGTGTTTTCTAAATATACTTGTGAATGAAAGCTATTGAACTGTGCCATAAGAGTAGGACGGAGTTGATACTTCATTGCCTCATAGTGACAAGCATTGTTTTAAAACCTGTTTCCTGTTTGAATTTTGTAATCTCGTGCAATGGGCTGTGGTTAAAATATTTAGGATCTATTTGATTGATAAACTACCCACAATGTTCCACATTACGGAACAGTAATTACTGAACTCGCCTATGAAATGGATATGGCTGTATTAAGCTGGCATTTCCAAACCCATGGTATTTCAAAATTAAAGGTTCATGCATGAGTATGGTTGATGCCTGACATACTCTGGTTATAAGTATAATCTCTCTAATACGAGAGGGTTTCCTATGATCGCAAGTATTTCCACTACCATATTAAGTACTAACGTCTTCGCCAAGCGATGGTTGTATTTTTAAAAGACTATTCTTGTTGAATATATGTTCCTTATACTAGATGAAAAAGGTGGTTAGAGTCAGTGTCCAGGTTTCGTTTTTGTTTTTTACTAGCTCGCTCTATATAACGTATGCCTGTTGATGTGTTGTTACAGCCCCCAAGAATTAGCAATGATTTATTTCACTTTGAGCAAGATTAAGTCATACATTAGCACATAAAATATTATAAATTAGTCTAAGTAATATAATATAAAATATACCTGGTTTATGTGCATACTGGTGTGTGTGAAGCAAATAGAATGAAACAGAAGATCTCAGAAGAAACAGAAAACCGGAGAAGCGTCTAGAACCTTAGTGATTTCATTAAAACGTTCTGGAGTCTAGGAGATCAACCCAAGGTGGTAGGAGTCTGACCATAGGTGGCGCACTGCTGTATAATTACACAGTCAGTGAGTAGCTGCTATGAGATCCCAAATCTATACAGTACATGTGGAATGGTAGAGGCATTTCCAGACTTATGATGTAATGGACTATATTTAGTACATGACTCATATAGAGAGGACCAGATCCTTCTAGTATTGTTTGAGAGGATATATAAAGCTCTGGTGAGAGAAGATGAGTCAGAGTATCACAACATCATTACTCCAAGGAGAGTTTCTTAACATCTTGCTCCAAGTTATTAGCAGAGTATAGTGAAACCTAGTTGCTTCAAGTTGACAGCGACAGTAATCGCAGTCAAATATAGTCTCCTGTAGTGGACATTGTCATAGTAGTCTCAGCTCCAGTAGTTTTGTCCGACTGTGTAGCCGTCTTCGGTTTTGTATTCCGTGGCCTCTGAGTTATCCAAGGATAAACAAGCTACAACACTTTTGGACTTTATATTTAGTCGACCTCCGAGCTTCGGGAGTCATTAGGTGCTGGTTTTCTTCAGTAAGGACAAGTCGTCCGTGGACACGTCCCACTATTGGAAATTGGAGTTTTGCGCTGGAATATTCGCCAGGACTCTTTGCGAGTTCTACATCTTTATAGTAATCTTGCTGCAGCCCGCGTTCGCGGCACACACCAGGTAGTAAGTTTAGTAGTTCATTAATTAACAACTTTATTATAGATAAATCTTTGATTATTGATACCTAATTGATGTTTAATTGAGATTGATTTAAACACACAATTGAAATAAATACTTTGTTTTAAAATTTGTATTCAAGTTCACAGTGTATTGTCTAATTATTCAGGAGTTTGAATCCGTAGTTTAGAGGTGATTTTGGCCTTGGTCAAGGTGACCGTAACAGTGTGATAAGCCTAAATGCTCAGTGTTGGGGGATGTTTGATTGTTCTTTATTTTGACGTGAAAGGACATTTGTGGTATTAAATTAATAACCAACTAGTAACCACTGCCAGCTGTGCAACACAACAATTTCCTTTTGATCTTCTTCAGGTACTTTCCGATTTGGCGGAGATGATTTGGAGCTTAACGTACCAGAGGGCACCAGTGTGACAGTCACGGTGTTACGATCAGGTGATACAAGTACTGAACAGACAGTATGTAAGTATGGAAGCAACTAGATTACAACGTAGATAATGGCTTATTAATTTTTTTGAGATATGGATTTATATATATATATATATATATATATATATATATATATATATATATATATTTCCCTTAAGAAATCCCAAAGAATAATGATATATTACAAACAATATTTTAACTCCCTGTTGGAATTCAATTACCCATTACACTACCCATTTTTTTCTTATTATTATCAGAATGAAGCATTGGATACTTACGTGTTAGATATTGTCCTAATTTCAAATGATGAACATTTTTTTTCTAACAGACCTAACCACTACCGATGTTGAAGCAAGGAGTACCGTCGACTATGAGGCTCTGAATGATGTACTTGTTACATTTCCACCAGGGGCGACATCACAGAGTGTCTCCATCGATACGTATGATGACCAGGAATTAGAACCTCGCGAAGGGTTTTCTGTTTCTCTGGAATCAAAAAATGGGAATGATCTTGGACAGCGTGTCTTATTTATAAATATCGAGGATCAAGATAGTAAGGATTGCACGCCATTTCATTGCAATACCGTAACATCGCGTCTACAAACACCGGTGCCTATATGCGGACGATTTCGGAAAACCGGACAAGAGAGAAATATTTAACTAGCGCCCTCTTAATATATTCTGCAGATGAGCAACTACTTGGCTAATGTAATATGACTCCAAATCGTTACTATTGAGCAAACTCATTCCTGAAAACCCCTGCCCTGAACCACGTACAATTAAATGCCATAGCTTTGTATTCTAACAGATGTTTCAGCCAAGGCCTTAATTCGCTGTAGAGTGCCACGTAATAGGATTTATTTACCCAGCAACCGGTCTAAACACACCACAGGGCAAAGGACACATGTTATGCAATGAAATTGTTTAATTCCTTGTGATTTGTTTGGACCGATTGCTGGGGCAACGAATTCCATTACGTGGCACACTTCAGCGAATATCTCTTAGAGCATGGATATAAATTTCAAAGACCCTATCACGTTGCCGCCTTTTGTTATGATACCATTTACCGGCTTACGGTAATGCGATAATCACCCTCTCAGCAGGAGAGCTGCCAAGCCATCAGCATGTATGAGATTCTTGCCCAAAATCATGATCCAAATCAAATCAAATTTATTTCATCTCAATACCAAAAATACAATCAAATCCAATATAATTATACATGATAAACCAGAATGGTGAATGAGATGGGGGACACTGGCTAATCATAGGGGGTGGGATTACAGTGCCCTAGAAACTATAGGTAGTGACTACAGAATAGGGTGGAAGTCGAACATTCTCCAGGAATTGTATTTAATATGTAAGTGCAAATAATAAAAAAATGCCGAGAGTAGAGTAAAGTGAAATAATAATAATAAGACCTGACACGCCGACAAGTGAAATAATAATTAGCGGACCTAACAACCCTAGATGAAATCTTTCGCTCCTCTATCAACCCGGGCTTGATAGCTTAGTCGACCAAGAACCACAGTGTGGTAATACGGAGGTCTCCGGTTCGAGTCCGCCAAGCGCACGTTTTTTTTAACAGTAACGTGCGCTGGCCATCTCCAGGGAAAGATTAACAAATATACATCCACCATGCTATATTTCACCATGGACCCAGAGTTTTCGGAACCAGAGATAGGCCTAGATGCCATGTGTTGCGTCTGGCCAGATGAAGGGGGCCAGCTGTACATTTGTAGATGTTGTGGCGCATCCCCGGGGCGCAAGGGGGGGGGGGCATGATGGGTATAGACATGTGCCAATCCTAAATGCATGATTATCTCATCAGTAATGAAAATCCCAAATAACTTCCAAGGGCCTTGGGTTGTTTGTTGAAGGCATGCTGAAGGGATTTCAATGTACTGGTACTTGTCTTGAACTGTTTTGATGTTGCACATAATTTTGTGTTATGCTCCGGTGCTTGGAGAATGATTGCTGTTGATGAAGGATTCTGGTGGTCAGATGATGCATTACCCATAAGGGGAATGAATCCTCTCACCTACTGATTTTGCGGATGTTTTTCATCATACATTATCATGATAATATTTGCTTAGTGTATCGCCAGCTTTCACCACCCTTTGGTACGGTATTCACAATACTTTTCGTCTTGTACGAGTGTAGGCCTATTCATTTGATACGGTTCGATCCGGCCTATAACACGTATTTTTCGAGAAAAAAATGAAAACAATTCTAATGAGTACTTTGAATACCATTAGTGCCTAAAATTATTAATTATAGGAAGATGAAAGAGGAAGGAAAAAGTCAGTCGCCCCGTGTGGGGGCAGAACCTGGATCGCATGGTCACGGGGTGAGAACTCTATCCACTGCGCCAGACGGGACCTTGTTCGTAGATGTTGAAAATATAATGGTTAAACCTTACCTTATTAAAAAAAAACGCCAAAACATTTACACTTTTGCGTAGCGAATAATGATTCGATTGTAAAATCTAAGCAATTACTCCAAATCGGTCAAATTTGGTATCAATTTGAAGAGAAAATATAGTTTTGCGTGACGTTTCCCGAGTATCCGAATGCTTCCGAAGACGGCTTAATCATGTGATCAGTTGTCCCCCCCTGATGCTTATCGTGACGTCACGGGGCATTTAAATAAAATCATAAAATTCACTTTTTGGCTCAGATGTATGCTGTTTCGTATGTTTTTCAGCGTTTCCAACCATGTTGAAACCATTCTAAGGCGAACGTTCCATGCGATACAATTTTAAAATGTTGGCTACATCATAGATATTTGGGGCGTTTTAGGTCATTACCTGGTATTTCACTTACCAAACTGATTGAGACTGAGAGTTCCGCCAAAGCCCTAGTCGTGAGCTACGCCACCAGGCCACCTACGGTGGTTCCGGGAACATTGCGTCTAGTAGAGAAGGACCAATAACGCGAAAACCACCAATTACCTAATTCAATTACCCATTCATCTCGAACAAAGCTAGGCACTCGATGTGTATTCATGTGCATACACCGAGGCCGTCTGTGATCTATATCTCTTTGCCGCGATTAATGCAGTGACTACGGTCTTTACTAAGGAAAAGCTGTCCCCAAAACTTTGTAACTTAACCGGATGTTGTGACCCCTGACTGTAGGGGTTTTTGGAAAGTGCATAGTACACTCAATTTCCATGTTTTTTTGGCAAGTTGTTGTCACCAAATAGAGGAGAAATTATTTCAGAAAATACCCAATGCCCCATCAAAATCCGTCATTCCTTTGTGGAGGTACGAATGTAGAAAATAAGCTTGCATTTTGGGTGATTTTGTGACCCGTAATTGTTAAAAATCTTGTGAAAATAATATGAAAATGTTCCGATCACGGGAATATCACAGACATTTGATTTTAGTTGCAATTGATAGCAGGTCCTCTTTCCTTTGATACTAAAATGAGTATCAACATACTAACATGTCATAATGACGTTATAATGTCTCTACATGATGGAAAATGTTTAAGTGTTACAATATTATTTATGAGCCAGTAAATTTGCAAAATATCAATGTTTCTTCCTATATGCAATATTTTCATACTTTTTTACCTTATGACGTCATAGTGACGTCATCATTGGTTTCTACAGATTTTGGTACCAATGGAAAGAAAAAAACTCTAAGCTATACTGTAGGTACCAAATTTTTAGGAAATGGATGTTCAATAAAGAAAATTCAAAGGGGTGGTACGCCCTTCCGATGTGGTGTTATATATAAAAAAAAAATTGCTCAGATGAATGGTATGCTATTGGGACGTTTTCCATTAATTTCAGAACAAAATTTTTCATGATCTTTCAATTTCTTTATTGCCATCATGATTTACATCATGCGATTTGAGGCGGGCTGAACTTTTCCAAGTATTCCTCGAAGAGCGAAGGCCAGACAGCCCTCCTGCTGAGAGGGTGATTATCGCATTACCTTAAGCCGGTAAATGAGATAATGGTGGGATTTAATAACAAAAGGTGGCAACGTTATAGGATCTTTGAAACTAGTGTGTTGTTGGTCTTTCTCTCTATTAGGTCCATGATTTTCACACGAATGAACCGGATTTTTTCAAATAGTCTAAAATAAATACATCCTTTATTTTACCCACACCATCCAAAAACTGAATTGTTACTGAAAGTAAATGACCACTTGGCTGTTCTTTCGATAATAAAAAATCAATGTTGTTTTCTTAAACTTCGAGCAAAAATTGCCAACATCAGTTACTGGTCAGAATGAACCCAGAGTTCCCTGCCAACATATATTTTGCCTGCAAATGGTTAGTCTTGTTGAAGAGGCGGTTGAACAGATTACCTGAAAGGTCCAGTCAAGCGACCCTTTAAGTTTTCTAAAGAAATTTCCTGGTAAATGAGAGTAACCGTGGGTATCGGATTACTAAATTGAGCAATCTTCTTTTAGAATCAGTAGAGTCAATCAATCTAAACAATTTGCCACATTCAGTGTTTCTTTGATCAGGTCCCCGACGCAACTTGGGTCATTGGCAAATTTCCCCCTTTCACTTGATTGCCTCGGTGCGACCCTGGTAAGACTCGGGTCAAAGACTTACTTTGGATTCGGATTACTGAAATGGTGTGGTTTTTCTTTGTCTGAGATTTCCGCACAAAGAAAGTCTTTGTTGGGTTCGTCCACAGTCGCGAAAAACGTACTCACATGATAGTTCCCAACCGAGATTGTCAACTCAACCGATTATGTGTGTGCCATATTATTTAAAAATCAATACATCGAACGACAAATTGGCCATGAAAAAAAGAGGTTCATGAAAACTGCGTCGATGTTATAATCCGTCATTCATGACGGACTCGCTACAACTGCTGATTCTACATAGTTTTCTATACCTTTAGACCGTGTTACTTTAGCTCTGTGATGTAATTTCCATATCAATGCACTCATCATATTCCAAAACAAAGACAGAAAAAAGTCCCAAATTCCCCATATATAATCACAAAGAATCATATAGATAACATAAACATCCATCCAATTTATTTTTGTCAGAAATATTTTGAACTTTGTTATTGTTTCATTAAAAATTAAGAGATATTTTTTTTTTAATTTTCTAAAGTATTTAAGGAAGAGTCTTTTTTTCCTCAAAGAAATAAAATGACAATCCTTTCTTTTCCATAATTATTATAAAAAGAGAGATCAAAAATACATAAAAACGAAGACCTAACCAAAACAAAGTCACAAAAAAGCATCATAGAAATAAGACAGAAAAGAGACAGACATCCAAAATTTGTTTTGGAAAATAATTCTTGTGTTAATGCTTGTGTTAAGTTCGTGCCTAAACACTGTGCATGAAGTTGCCTTGTGGACTTCTTCGTTTACTTTCTACTCTACCAGGAAGTGATCGACTTATTTGGTTAAATCTTGTTGATGGCTCAATCAGGATTCTATTCTCTGGTGATACAATAGAAGAATAGGATTATAACATCGACGGATTATAACATCGCCAGTGAATTCCATGTAACCAATGCATCTCACAACAAAACACGTACAGCAAACCTAAAACTTCAATTATCAATCGAGTCAGCATATCGGTCATCTCGCGGTACACTGCACAAGAAAGGGCAAGCTATCCAGCTATGTAACATACATTTGAATTCCAGTAATGCTCGTATAACATAGGTTTCCTATTATGACTCAATGGTATTTCTCCGTGGGGTAAGAAAGATTTTATGTAAATCAATTGAGGACATGGTATTCCATGGGATCTACTGCAATGATAACAACGTTCGCACGAAGAGAGTGCCAAAACCGACCTTATTAGTTAGAGGGCGCTAGTCAATTGTTTTTCTCTCTTGTCCGGATTTCGACATCGTCCGCTTATAGGCACCGGTGCTTGTAGACGCGATTTTACGGTATTATGATTTGTAAAGCATAATGTTAACCCCTGAAAACGAACAGAATCCGAGGACGTCGGTTAAGAAAGGTTGGGAGTACCATGTCATGTATGTTCCATTATTGTCTCCCTTTTAGGTGAAATTCGATTTGCATCCTCTCCTGAGTCGGTAATTATTGATAATGGTATCACAGTGTCAGAATCCGTTGGATTTGTTTTCCTCACGATTAAACGTTCTGGGTTTGGAAGTGCATTACCAGCAGGATCTGCAACTGTTAGTAAGTAGAGCCATTATGGTTACATTGCTACATTCCAGATAAACAGATCATCGGCTAATTCAAATTACTGACTCAAGAGCTCTTCTAGCTCACGAATTATGATTTTCAAGTGAATCTCTATTGTTATATATCACAAAATATAAGTCTCTGTAGTCTAAAATTTCCAACGATTGTATGGTTGTCTTTGGCCCTTACATTTTCCCAATACCAGGGAAAAATGATCACGGCTGCTTTATCAATCATGTTATCCCTTTTCAGATGTTGCAGCACGCGAGCTTTCAGCTGAAGGAATCCCTCAAGCTGGAGCTAAGCCAGCAGAAAAGGAAGGTACTGGGCGTGACTTTCAGTTTACAGACACTACAATCTCTTTCCGGAGTGGCCAACAGACAGCCAGTGTTGAAGTTGAGATAATAGATGACCAAGCAGGAGAGACCCAAGAGGCATTTGAAGTGTATCTGACAATGCTCAACCATCATGGGATAACACAATAGTCTATCCAAACACCATTATAATCTACATAAACGATGACGATGGCGGAGTATCGGACGGTGGAGATCTCGTAGACGGAGGTGATGGTAGTGGTGATGACGGAGAAGGTAAATGATATAGCTGGAGTTCAGATCTGTTCTTGTTTTGTTAATGATATTCAAGCCTACTTTTTTTTTTACTACAATATTAAGTGAATTTGTTTTGCTATATGTCTTGCCTGCTCAATTCCATTCCAACAATGTTTTTCATCTTTCTAGAAAATAAAAAGTTAAACTATGCTACTGTCACTTCTGCTGCTGAAGATGAGGATACACTATTTTAAACAGAACATTTTAACAGTATAACTCACTTATAATTAAACAATTTTGGAAGAAGCGTTTATATAATGTCGAAACCTGTTTTGAAGCCTATTTGTAGCTATATTTTTAAAAGGCATTCGTTAGGTTCCGAAAATTGTGGTGGTTAAAATGTTTTTTTTGATGATATTCACTACTTTGTCTCATTTAACTTGTATCCATGTATATGTTTTGTATTCCATTTTGAAGGTGGTGATGGTAGTACTTTCTTATCAACACCTGTAATTATTGGCATAGGTGGAGGAGTAGGCCTGCTGGTACTTGTCGTTGTCCTACTCGCTGTTGCACTTTTTGTCTTCAGCCAATTGGGAAATTCAGCCCCAGCTGCAGCTGCCGCTGGGCCGCGTACCATCATGACTGCACCGAGACAATACACTAGTCAGTACCCACGTCCACCACAAGTAAGATTATTCATTCACAGGAAATAGAATTACTGCAACAAAATGTATTTTCATACCAAATATCCATCTCTTTACCCAAATTATCAATACAGTTCAATTTCAATATGCCTGTTTTGTTTATACCGAGAGCTAGAGCAGCAGAAATAGTAGAGTTATTTACTGTTGAGAAAATTCCTGTACCGAGGTCTGAAGAAAATGTACTATTGTCAGGCTTCAAAAAATTCAAGCAATTTGAAGAAGTGATTTGTGGAAAAGAAGGCAACGTTTACCCTCTTAATTAGAAACTTGCTGTGCATGATACTTGATATATAAAGTCAAACAAGTTTAATGAGGGCTTTTGAGAAACAGTGAGCTTAGCTGCTGCGAAGACTTTTAGTCATTATGATGTGAACTTAATCAGTGTTAAGGATCCAGAGTTACAACCAAAGCATTAATAGCGAGCTTTCGATTTTGACCACCGACGGTTCTGCAACGATCAAATTGGCGCCACGAGTAATCTATGCTTGCTCAAATGACATGGACGCATGCGCAGATAAAATGACGCGTGAACCTTCGCAGAACCATTTTGTCGTAAAAATCGAAGCCTCACTGAATGCCACACAGAAAGTAGCTACAACAATACAGAGTGCAAATCGAAAGTTGACTTGTTGATTGTATATGACACGGCCATGGGTGCGTATGAAAAATCACTGTAAACTTAATGTTAAATTTACCTCCCATTTTGTGATTAAAATCTTATCTTATTTCTCAGTTTACTTGAGAAAAGATTTCTCACAGGAAAAGTACTCTTAAGTGAATTCCTATTGGCTAGTGTTAGGCTATGTTTATGCATGATGATGATGTAATGATTATTATTAGAGGTAGGGGAAACCTAGCTGGAAAGCATAAATAGAGATAGATACAGATCTGTGCCAGTCAGTAGCAAGTAGCTAGAAGTTATAGCTAGTTTTGATCTGCAATAATCGGTGCAGTATATAGTGCCAGGAATCGTTGTATTTTATACACCACATGAGCGAAAAGGAGTCTGCTGTCTTTGAAGCCAAAAATGCTGAGAATCAAAATAAGATTCCAAATTGTGGTCTTAAAAGTGGACATTTAATTGCAACAGATAGAAATCGTGGCGATTGTACCCGGACGTGAAATTTCTTTCCGTAGTTAACTTGCATGTATTACAGCATCATCCCTAATAGCCACACTTCACTTAATAACATGATATTGATCGTTTCTATTAGCTAAACTCATTACCAAAATATGATTCTACACTGCTTATAAATTTACGATTTCCTACTGGAGTCTGGATGCATTCACGAACTTCCAAATCATTACCATACTTTTATGGATCTTTAAAAAATGTCCCTTTGATAGCGGAGAAAATTAAATCTCTAAAACTACAAGCAACAAACAGTGCATGTAAATTTACGGTTATTTTACCACCCGACTAACAGTGTGGTCGGATATTCAGAAGATTGGATTGTTGTGAAAGAACTAGATCTCCTTCAAAGTGGTTTGGCTGTAGATTATATACTTGTCTTGAATTAAATCAGAGGTCGCCGATCCTAATTAGATTGTTTGTACGGGCAAATGTTTATTTTGATGGCCTTACTGTATTTTAACGTGATTTGGGTTAAGTATTTGAGGCATAATCTTCCCTTAAATACAAATCAGGAAGGATTTTTTTTCGTATTCCTCCAGAAAATATATATTTTTTTTAAATTTGCACCCTCTGTGATCAGCGCGCACGTGTGCTTCTGTACAGAGGACATCGTAGCAGTCCTGACATGAATTTCAGCCATTGCCGAAATCAATAGGCACAGCTAGCAATACAATTATCCTAAAAGTTATCAATCTTAGGAAGGTCTCTTGTCCTAATGGAATGCCATTTCAAATGCTCATTTTCTTCTCACAGTTAGTTTCTGTAAGTGGAATTCGCGTATATTGCCTGACTGCCAATATAACTGTAGTCTTCCAAACCCGATCATAATATTCATGTCACTTTCCATTGTCACTGGCGTACCCGGGGGGGGGGGGCTTTGGGGGCTAAAGCCCCCCTTAAAGTTCTCAAGAAAAAAAATGAAGGAAGGAGGAAGGGAGAAAGAAAAAAGAGGAAAAGAGAAGGAGAAAAGAAGAAAAAGAAGAGGAACATGGTACATTTATTTGATTTTTTTCGTGCAAATGCGGATCAAAAAGTGTCGGAAGAAGTACGCAAGGAAAGGCGTTTTCAGGTCTTGAAAACCCTGGACCCCACCAGGGGCCCTAAGGCGGACCCCTGGACCCCACCCGTTAGTCGCTCCGCTCGCTTCGCTCTCATATGGTTCGAACATCTTTAGTCCAGCCCCCCTCAAAAACAATTCCTGGGCACGCCTATGATTGTCTCTGAATATCGGATAAAATATACCTTATAAACCATTTTTTTTCGTCGTGGGTGATGGGGTCGGTGTCTTATAGGGAGTGTCCCCTGTCATGCGGAATACTTGCTTAATCGGTTTTTAAGATAATATGTAATATTAAGTTAATAGACCCAATTCGGTTTATAACAGTTATAAAAATGCTACTTAAGGTGTAACAGTATTTAAATGTACTCGCTTTCTTACACTGGGTGGCCTACATTGTACGTAGAAGACAATATGTCGTGAGTTTTAGATTAAGCCGTACTGCAATTTGGAAAGCTTCATAATGGTATTCGTATGTAACTGTTATTACAATTACTGTCACACGTCCTGTATTCCAGGCTACAGATTCATTGATAACTAATATCAACCTTGTTTTATCATATATATAATGTTTTCAATGGTTTCTAGGCCATTTTTTATGCCGAGTCTGAATTCGATGGGTACCAGACGAGAAAACTTAAGCATTTTTGTAGAAACGCAAAAAATCAAAATGGCCACCAAAACACAAAACATTCATCTGTTTAAAAGTTATAATTTTTCAACCTGTCCTTTAAACATTCATTGTGACCAATTAACATATGATTCTGTAACATGTCGCACGCAAAAATATCTTAGCCGGCACGCAATATTCACCATTTAATAAACAAATCTCATACGGAACATTTATAAGCCGCAACGGGAGAAATCTTTTATAGCCAATTAGCAGTATTGACCGATCAATATCGTCTTATTGTCTGGGATCACTCTGCCCTGGGGGTCGTATGTAATTGCCGCTACATGTTTTTCATTTGTACAGTTTATTTTATTATTCACCACCCCGCTTAAAATTTATGAGCCATCGATAATTGGGTTCGTCTAGAGACTGACAATAGGGCATTGAGTACCAATTACGGGATTACATTGTGTGAGAGGTTAACTTCAGTACGTCCACACGGAAGGAAAGGTCAGTGTTTATTTTAGATATACAAGACTCGCACGGAACAATTTTATAACCCGTGCGCAAGTTAATCGTTCCCTCCGACGCAATATCTTTCTCGTGAAACTGGGAATCCCGCCTAACCATGTAATCATGAATTCAATATGGCCGCGAATACAGTTAAGAGCCTGTTCGTGATCTACTTTTGACTGCGGGTTGGTAATTTGGTATCCTGGTGTTTTGACAGTCATGAAATTAGCACTTAAAGTGTATAAAGTCTTGTGCACTCCCGTTAGTGTATGGGGGGGGGTCCTCGTGGACCCCATCTGAAAACCACTTTGCCATTGGAATATTTACCAAAATTCTGGTCATTGATGGGGTACATCAACACGACCACATAACAGGGAAAAATGAAAATCTGTTGTACCGATTCAAAATGGCGGTCCAAAAGCCGATTTTGCAATTCGCACAAAATTCCCCCGCCGAAAAAATTGAATGAAAAAACCACTTTGCCAAAATTATGACTTTTATTTTCATAGTAGAAGAAAATAAATACATTTACATTGCTGCAATAAAACATTTAAAAAAAAGTTACTCCAATACGATTTAAGGGGCAAACAAGTTTTGAATAGCGCCACCAAAATGCTTATTTATGTTAATTAGCATAAAAGCGCCATGGCCGATTTGAATTTTTCCCCACCCAAAATACGCAACTGATAATTAGGAATGACATAAACTTTCGGGCAAAAATATTTTCGCGTTAAAACATAGTGCGCGAAAAAAACAAAATGTTGGGTCCAGGTGGACCCCCCTTAATTAAAACCATAGGAAACATATTTCAAAAATGTGATTATAAATTCCTTCATTTTATCATCCAAGATGGCTTCCGATTCTCTAAGATCGCTATAATTGATAAATGTATCTAACCCGGCCAGCACTGCAATATATGTGTATATCCCTGTAAGTCAATCAGATCAGTTTAAATATCATTAGGTAATCACAGTAATCGATACATGCAAGATGCCATCCAAGATGGGTATCCAATGGCTGGAAATGGCACTAACTGAGCGGCGAAAGATCTGATCACTGATAGTCTTAGTTTTCGTAAGTTTTAGGCATCCATCTTGGGATATTTGATGAATAACGACTCGATGACACTTAAGATAGCCTTACTGGGATTTTTCGGGAAGTGATAATCCAACTAAAACCAGCATGAATGAATTGCTTACCTTAAATGAGTTCTAGAAATATACACAAACATTCGTCGGCCGCGTCACATAGTGACGTATACGACATTTTAGACTTCTTGGAGAAATTTGGCATGTACGTTTGTTTTGTACTACTCTACATATTCACCAAATTTTAAACCTATAAGCCTATATCAATTAGCTAATTATGACGTTTTTACAAAACGTTAAATTGTCCGCATCACATAACGACGTATTTGTCGAAAATCTGTACTGCACAGGCACATAGCATCGTATCTGCATTTGGAAGTTTTCGCCGCGTCACATAACGACGTATTTGCGAGTCGTATTTTGCAGTGTACGGTAGAATTGGTATTGTGTCGTTTTCACATACTAACGTATTTGCGCAAACGCGTCACATAACGACGTATTTGCGAGTCGTATTTGTTATTTACACGTTGAAATTGCAATTTTGTCGTTTTCACATAGTGACGTATTTTATTTAACATCTCATCGCATATCTAAACAATTTGGAAGCTGATTAGTTAAATAAATTTGAAATTTAACTACTGTGGTTATTCTGGTTCTGTTATAGGCGAATGTCTACAATCAATCGGTATATGAAAAACCCGGGTGAACAGCTTTTCCTTGATCGACGATTACGGTAGCTTGCCTTGGCTAATATAGCTTGTGTCACATGAAGGCAAATGAGCTCATTTTGTCAAATTGTTAAGGTGGGATGATTTATCGAAATCGCACAATCATCGATAATCTTACTCGTTTCACTTTTACAGGAGCACGTGTGGTCTATTGGAAAAGCGCAGGACTCATGATCATTTGTTTGTGAGTTCGAGCCCCGCCTTGGCCTGCGTGTTCTGTCCCTGGGCAAGACACTTTATCTCGCTTGCCTCACTTCACCCAGGTGTAAATGGGGAGCTGTTAGGGGTAGTCATACTGTGTGCCGTTATAATTGGTTGCTGAATTGTGAAAAAATGTGATTTATCCTAGTGACAGCGGAATAAATGTAAAGCGTTTTGAGGCTTAATTGTATAAAGCGTTATATAAATACTGTCATTTAATTTTTTTTACAGCAACGACGTCCGAACTACTATCCGTGATCTATTATATGAAAAGAAATTGCAATGGTATGTCTTCTCTCTATCATAACATGAAATGAGTTACCTGAAATTAATATGTATAATGCATGTATCCTTCCTTCCATCCATCAATACGTCCATCCATCCATCCAATCCATCATTTTTTTAATTATGTATATGTGTATTTATGTATGTACATGTATACATGCATACACACGTACACACACACATGTACATACATACATACATACATGCACAAACATACTTACGTATTTACGTATTTTATAGACATTGTGCGGCTAGTTTCGTTGATTTTTCTCTCTAAGTAAACGTGTGCTTTTCTTATTGTGGAGTTATTGTGGAGCCTCATGATAGTATTGGGCGTATACCGTTTAAGAGTAGAAAAAAGGACTAAGTATGGTTATGTGTGTATGTATGTTATGTATTTATTTATGTATGTATGTTGTTATGTATGTATGTATGTATGTAATGTATGTATGTATTATGTATGTATGTTGGTGTGTGTGGGTGTGTGTTGTGTGTGTGTGGTGTGTTTTTAAGCACCTGCAAACCGCGGACACACATATGATGAAACAAACCTTCTAACCGCGGACACACAGGAAACGGGGACCGTCCGCGGTTAAAATTATTGTGGTTTTCTTTTTCGGTGTCAGGTACTGATTACTGCAACTGTTCAAAATTATTCTTCCACCATCTTTGTGTCCCGTCCTCGATTTGACGGTATACCTTCCGGTTGGTGTGCAGTTGGAGTGCATCGTGTGCATGGTTGATGTCACTTACTCTGAATTCTTACTTTCTAAATAGCGACCGCTACGGCAAAATCGCCTAACGACTGAAATGTTCCCCAGTTGGATCCGGAAAAATAAGAATGTCCGCGTTCTAACCGGTAACCTCAAAGTCCGCATTTGCTGGTGTTTACAAGTATGTTGGTGTGCGTGCGTGTGTGGGCGCTTATGTTGTTGATGTTTTTTTTAACAGAAATTCAATCAGATATTTCTACTGACAATAGTGGGTTAGTGCCAAAAGTAACCCAAACAAAAAAAACAAAACAAAACACAAAAAAAACAACCTCATTTTAGAGTTGTTTTTAGTTCATTTGTGAAAAGAAAAAAAAATATTTTACTAGTCGGACTGATCTTTGTAAGTCAGCTGAGAGGGCCTTTGGGGCTAAAACACCTAACTTTGTTTACCCTATATTATTGGATACGACCCGATAAATATCTGGTTTGAATTTGGAACCGTGGGCACTCCGATTTGGTAGCCAGAGAGCGTTTAAAATACCTTTACTGTTGTTGGTATAGGTAATTCAAACATTGAAATTGATTTTTCTACCAAAATTTAGTTTGACAAAAAAGTAGGAATTTCAATTTTGACTTGAAAAATAATATCAGAAGGTACGATAGGTACGATAGTCTTTGTCTTTTGGGGGTGTTTTTTTACGAGGTTGTTCCCCAAATGACTGCACTATTTGGCAAACTGTCTCAAATTTCTCTGACTTAATGTGTTATACCTTATACACAGTTTCCCATCCCGGAGAGAGTTAGTTGAACTTTTGGGAGGGCGCTAATAAGATCTTTCCGAATTCCACCTAGTTTCAACGGTTGGTGGTCAAAGTACCATAACACCATGTATAGGCCTACGAAACATTGCGCACGCGTGTTGTGTTTCCTCTCTTTCCTTCTTTTTCATAATTTGGAATTTTATTTTTGCTTGTGTAAATGTGTGTTTGTGCTATGTTTATGTGCGTGTGTTGGTGGGTGTGGTGTGTGTGTTTTTTAAGTTTTTGAGTTTTATTGATTTTTTAGTTTTTTTATCTATTTCAAAGGAACTTTTGATTTCCGCACCCGCATTTAATTCACGGCGTTCACGGTCAAACCTTGTAATGAGCTAATAAAATCATGCAAGTAATGTTCACATATAATTGCGGTTAAGTTCCCATTAAGAGTAACCTCTTGGTCTATTTCTTTCTTCCTATTTTCTCTTATAGATTTACCATATGGCACCATCGAGAAAACGCATTAGCATAGAAACGACCATCTACCAGAACTGAGTTCAAGCAAGTCACACATACAAGGGAAACAACCTCAAACATTACACGAGATAGATATTGATGTTTATATGCTTTAAGTCATTTCATTGTGTATAGAATGTAGATTACAATCATGTCAGAATTGTCATGACTATATTAAAATTTAAAGGTATCAATATTTGACTTTTACTCCTAGATGGTCAAAGTAAAGGTTTAACTTGTACGGGTTTTCTAAGTTAAAGCCACTATCAGAGATTTCTTCAAAATGTAAACAAATCGCGCCCCCAATTTCGAATCATAATCCATTTTGTACACTGTTGTATTAGAAATTGCTGCAGTAGATACCCCTTTAAGTGGCTAAGCGTAAGACGCTGTATTTGTCAATAAATTATGATTTTTTATGCTTTGTTTACTAAAAAAGTAGGGATCCGACTTTTTTAAGGTCTAAAAGTAGTCTTAAATGGTTTCTTCAAGACCGCTTTAAAACGCTTAAGGGTTTGTTTTTCACAAGGTATTCATATGACCTAACACTATAAATTGGAGACAAAATGGGTATTTTCAATTTTGAAAAAGTGACTGATTGCGGCTTTAATACAAATATATATTAAAGGATTATGGTGAATGAAAGATAATATTGTTTTAATTTACTTCCAGTGAGAAAAAAAATATGTAACCATGAGATATCTAAAATCGTCATACGTAATATTATTGATAGTCCGACAAGCTTAAGGTGAGCGCACAATAGAAATAGTCCAGGTAATATTTTTGAAATGCCGGGTTGGTTGTCGCATTTCAAGTATATGAAAGGACTACCATACCATTTTTAAATATTTAAACATATTAATATTTCAAAATAATATTTGACTTTTAGTCGTGTCTGGTGGTATAAGGTACCAAACAAGAATTTACTCTGCGTCGCTATAAATTTCCCATGCAGAAATTTAACACACGTTGTACACATCATTTCATCGGCGCGTTATTGCAGAGCATAAATGCCTCGAGTATATAGGGAAAGTGATGCATTATTTGGTATATGAGGCAAGAATATAGGCTATTTAACACTGGTGTTTGAAACTCACTCATAAAAGTGATCTTAACTATAACCTTAAGGAACGCAACTGTCCACGTCAAATTGTGTGGTAATAGAAATTTTAAATAAGCACCGAAACACTAACCACAATTAAATAGTAACAATGTATGAATTGACACTATATCCCTTACGTCCCTACAAAAGAATGACTACCAACCTGACGATCACCGCCAAAAATGGAGGTAGCGGTATTTGTGTTGTTATATCTAGGAGCACATTCCCCCTAAACACAAGGCATTTTGAAAAATGGCCAAAAATGGCAAATTAGACGGCCGACCGAAGGAACAAAATATGACTTTTTACGGCGTTGTTTGTTACAAAGGTCCAACCTGGTACATCAATGTATGGGGTGTTGACCTTTTAATTATTATTCTATTACCTCTGCTGCCCATTATTGAAAATGCAGCATTCTGATTGGTCAGTTCACTGCTCATTATTATGCAATAATGGGTCGCCAATGCATTTTCTTATTAAATGAAGCTGTTTTAGGGTAATAGAATAGAAATAAAGAGTTTACAGTGTCATTAATGGGCTCATAATGTATCCTCGGCCAGAAAAAAACTTTCAAATAATGGGCTCGGCTGCGCCTCGCCCATTATTTAGTTTTTCTGACCTCGGACACATTATTCACCCATAAATGACACTGCAAACCCTTTATTTCTTAATTTTAGAGTAAATCAGTCGAAATGCATTCCTTTCTTAAAAAAATCTATCAGAACATCCCCATTTACCATATTGTCATATTGTTAAAACTTGACATGTTTGTACGTGATTTGAAGAAAGGACATATGTAGCTACACACTGATACCAAACACTTAATTACGAAAAAATCAGGGGGGGGGGGGTGGAAGGAATGAAAGGCATTATGACTCATTTAGATTCTGGACAATTTTGGTGTTTTTTTTGGCCAATTTGACTCCAGAATTATGTAAATTGGAATAGCAAGCACTCAATCGGTCATTTGTGTTCACCCACATGTTCTGATGAAAAAAAGGGCAATATGCTTGATTTACCTATTTTTGGACTATTTTGACCTTTTGGGCCATTTTTGCCCCGAAATTAAAAAAAATAGAATGGCCAAAACCCCTTACGCTATTGTATGTCCCACTAGGATGCGAATCCACATGATGGTTGGATGTTTGTATGTCTATTTAGGGATTTAAGGGATATAATATCTAATAATGCCTCGCCTGTAAACTTGACATACTTAATTAACAAATTAAATTTTTCAATAATACTGTGTGGTTATTTCTCTGCCTGTATAATTTCTTTAAAATGCCATTTGATCAATACCTTCCGGCATGGTTAAGGTTCTTAACAGATTTCGTTCAGGCACAGATATTGTTGTAATGTTCATGTAAATACTCCGGCTTTGATTCCAACTAAGCGTTTTCATTCTTTCGATTTTAGCAAGTTCAACTCTCATAATTTTTCCCATTAAAAAGCTAGTGAAACTTCAAAATCTTGTAAATAGGCAGTTGGCAGCCTGACAGGGACCCCGGAAACGTGATTCTTAAATGCTGCAAATGGTGCCTTAAGGAGGGGGGGCCAAGACAAAGATTGTACACGGGTCAAAGTTTTAAATTGATCCAATCATGTTGAAAAAGTATACCATGTTATGTGTCTAACCATAAGGTTTCAGAAAAGGTATAGTTTGTAATATCTACAGCCTAAAGTTTCAGAGTTATATGTTAAAAACAGCCAAACATCAATAAAAAGAGTCACTTTCAGTTGTACAGGGGTCAAATTTTAAAGTTGCTCCGATTTGGATAAAAATGGTGCAAATTGTTGGTGGAGCTAATAGGATTAGGGGAATAGGGGCACATAAGGTTAACGTCCATTACATTCAATGGGGCTACCAAAATTCGTTCTGGTGCAGATTTTGCTGCCAATGTGGGTCATTAATAATGATAATTGGGCCAAAATTATTCCTGAAACTATTTAGTAATTAGTAGGCCGTTCATATATATTTTTTCTATATGATGGGAGTTCAGCACAGTTCCTACTAGGTTCAATATTTTATGAGTATTGTAGCACTTACCATCTGTTATTTGTTATGCATATCACACCCTGCCCGTGTTACATGTGCAAAGCACAGGTTCTATTCAATTGGCCATAATTCTGTTTTAAAAAGCTAATGAATAATAATTTCCCTATCATGTAAAATATAAAAAAACAAAAACAAAAATCACTCTTTCAAGAAATGACTCTATGGACCAGTCTTGTTGGAGTTAAATTTTACTCTTTAAAGAGTGAACTTTGTTTATGATTACTCTTCATCGACGAATTATCACTCTCATAAGAGTGAAGAATTGACAGCATTCATTCTCAAAAGAGGGAAATTTAACTCCAACAAAGACTGGTCCATAGAGTCATTCCTTGAAAGAGTGATTTTCACTCTTTTACAATTTAGAGAGTAACAAGACATATTCAAGAGGACACCATGCAGTATCAACCTGTTTATAATGATTAAAACTTTGTAAAGTCATGTAAAGTGTTTGAAATCTGTTATGCATATAACACCCTGCCCGTGTTTCAATTGGCCATAATTCAGTTATTTCGAGCCCGGATCAGACGGGATTTTCTGTTTTAAAAAGCTAATGAATAATAATTTCCCTATAATGTAATATATATATATAAAAACCCGAAGAATTCACGCTGGATGGTGTGCATTTGGAAAGTTGAATAACATCATGAAGAGTATTTGCCAATATGTCTGAAGCGCAAGGTGTTCAATCAATGCATCATACCAACAATGAGCTATGGAACAGAGACTGGGGCTGTGACATGGAGCAGAAACTCAAAACCAGACACAAGAAGTATGGAAAGATGTATGCTTGGTATCAGCAAAAGAGATAGGAAGACGTGCAGGTGGATAAGAGAGCAGACCAAAGTTGAAGACATCATAAACATATCATAAATAAAAAAGGGGAGATGGGCAGGACACATAGCACGATCAAATGATAATAGATGGACAGAAGTTGCAAAGAATGGTGGCCAATGACCGGTTCACGAAGGGGTAGGAAAAAACAAGATGGAGAGATGAAATTGTGAGTTTTGTAGCATGCCATGGATGAGAGCAGCACAGGACAGGTCACGTGGCACCAGCTTGAGGGCTTCACCCTGCAATGGGCTGAAAATGGCTGAGGGTGATAATATAGATGTTTAATAAAAGACCTGAAATTTGGGGCGCTTTTCGGGTATTTTGGGGGGGGGCACCTGATAAATAGCCGTTACTAGTTGCATATGGCTTGGCTGAAATATCGAGCTATGTGCCGAAACACCCGTTTGGTGGAATACCTTGCCATTCGACAGGGTACATTCTAAGTTTCTTAGATTAAAACGGTGGACAAATCCTAAATTTTGATTAAAATTTTTAATCTATTAGATTTATATTTCAATTTATTTTTTATTTAAATTGTAATCATAAGTTTTAGATTTGTCCCTGATAGCAATCAAAACACCCGGTGTATTGGTAAGTATTCATGCCGGACGTACGGGCTACGTCATTAGCCTACCGTACGGCATAGAGGGATTGGGTATCGGACGTACGATGCATAGCTAAAGCAATAACAGTAAATAATAAATTTGACCCAAAATAGTTGGGCCCACGGGAATGCACAGTTCAATAAATCCTGACCCACCACAAGCCATGTACCATGATTTGTGGATACGCTAAGAACGACGATTATTGCAACACATTTATAAGCGCTCTACAAAGAAACACAGCCGCTTTACAAGGAAGATGAACAAAAATCCCATATACAAAAACTACACACACAAAATACGCAAGCCAGAAAGGCAGCAAGCAAAATTACAACTGAGACTGATATAAGTGTGTCTTAAGATTGCGTTTGAAAACAGGCTCAGACACACATTCTCTTTGATCAACAGGGAGACCATTCCAAATTTGAGGAGCCGCACCAACAAAGGCAACGGTCTCCGGCCGTTCGTTTCGACCGTGGGAACCAAAAGCCGGGTGGTATCGTTAGAAGAGGGGAGTCTGGGTCTGTTTTCAATCACAAAGAGCCATTATAAAATTTAATGAGGTTCTGATGATATGGAGGAGGCCTTGCATGGATTACATTTGAAAATAAGAACAGAAATTGTGTACAAAAAAAAACTCTTTCTTTAGCAGCGATCCAATGAAGCATGTCCATTAACGCAATATTGGCACTTTTTTTTGAGAGCGCCCAATTTTCAAAAATTTGATATGTTTTGCACAGTTACGTTGGTGACTGTCTAGGAAACTATAACCTGCGAACGAGAATGCTAAAAATGCGTCATTTATCACAAAATAAGCGCTTTTGTAATTAGAATTGGGTCCCCAGATTGGACTTAACGTAGAGGCTGGAAAATGCTACGTTTTTGTCCGTCCATGATGAACTGGTGGCCCTTCAGAAAATAACCAATGACTTGCCCGAACTATTAGACAACTAATGGATGAACGTAACACGTACATGGCGCTATTTCCCGGCTATTTCACATTGGAAGGCCGTTTTCCAGCAGCCGTTGAATTATTATCGGGGATCCCCGATTAATAATTATCTAGTACAACATTCCTTCGTTTGTGACACATATACATTTTCGAGGTCTTAACTCATTCGCAGGTATAGTTTACTAGCCAGTTTACCATGCAAACCGTGTACAAATCTCAAAAATTTTTGAAAAAAATTTTAGGTTTTTTCTTTTTTTAAAATTAAAATTGTGCTACTATTGCTTTAAGAAGGCAGTGGACCGGTGTGAGGAATTTAAGAGCTCCTACATAGACTAACCGACCCAAGGCTTACCATGGAGTGGCTTCTGGAAGCTAGAAGTGCTGTGGAAACAGCCCCCAATTTTCATCTCTGCAGTCTTCTTCGTATAAAATTACAAATGAAGAGCGGCCGCTCATTACTCTCATTATTGAATGGTGGACGTCATTTTGTGATATCAGCTGTTGGAGATTTTCGGAAATTCTGAAATGTGTGTTCATGACGTCGATAGACCTCAGTGATCAAAATTATTTTGCGCAATGATAATGGGATCTCGGCTATCGGAAGCGTAAAACAGAATTTAAATAACTTTCCGTTGTGAGTTTGGTGTTGTTTTTGTGTTAGGTACGTTTGGCGCCATGAGTCAATCCGAAATTGAGGGTTGAAAAAGTACTCCTAAATAATCGTAGATTATGCTCGATATAATGTGACTAGTGAGATGTACTATCTGTGTTAGTATTACTTAGCATACTTCCTGAACCCACAGTGCACTTGCAAGGTGACATTGTCATTTTACTAAGGTGAGCATAGCAAATTGCATGGTCTATTTCCGGGCAGTGGAACCAACACTGAGCCTCTTATCCACCTTGTAAGACTCGCCACTGAGTGTTTCTTTGGACCCTCCTTCCTCTGCCAGAGGGGGGGAGAGCCTGCTAGAGATACTTCTCTACATCCACCTCCATTGCAAAAGGAGAACCTGGACGTCCACGCACCTCTTATTTAACCTACATCCAACGTGTTAGGGTATGATAAAGGCAGGATACAAGCTGAGCATCAGATAGCCACACTTGCCGAAGATAGATGTGCATGGAGAAATCTTGTAATCACCTGCTCCGCCGCCGAAGGAGGAGGATGGATGATGATGATTGATGATGCTGATGATGATGATGATGATTGAGATGATGATGACGATGATGATGATGATGATGATGACATTCAGAAAGTCCTAGACTATAGGTTTCGGAGACTGGCGTCCCATGATTCAGAAACTGTGTGTCTAGGACACAAGCTTCTGAAACTAAAGTCAACTTTAGCTTCGAAAATAAAGTTTAACTTTTACTTAGTGCGACCCGGACTCTCTAAAGGCTAGGACTGGCTCGCTCGGGAACACTGTTCCCGTCCGCTATATTATTTTCCATGCAAAAACAAACCAACGGCGACCTTATTTTGAAAGCGGTTAAGATCAGCTTGGCGCAAACGCAATCATAAGGGAATTTGCGTAATCAAGCCGGGGTAGGACTGTCCCCTGACGGCGTAGTGGCATGCTTCCTGAGTGATAAAGCGACGAATACGCCAGAGATTGCGAATGTGGAATTGACAAGTTTTGCAAAGAAATAGACATGATAACACATACTTAATGACTATCAAGGAAAACGCCCAGGTCTTGCCGCGTGAATATGAAGGTTGTATGGATAATTCAACAATTTTCAACGCAATATTGGATAAGGATGGTAAAACACGAGAATTAGCGTAACAAAAACTCAGTTTTTTCTTGATTTAGTTGAAAGGTAATTAGTAGACCTCCCAATTGCTGATCTTGAAATGCACCCTGGACTTTTTTTTTTTCAAAAAAAAAAAAAAAAAAAAATAATACGCTGACAATCTCCATCAACCTTAAGATCGAATTCGGCGTATAATTGGAAATCGTCAACATATTCATGGAAGGAGAACGGCGTTATTGCGAAGGGGGATTCACAAACCGGTGGTTATACATAATAACTGGCCTGGGGTCCAGTTATTGAAACTTGAGGTAGTGAATATGTCAAAACCTTTTCAGAAGAAAATTCATTATTCACAAGCCCCCCCCCTCCCCACTTAGTACAAATATCAATGGCCAACTCACGTAGCTCAAGGTTCATGCTATAGCTTTTTTACACTACTACGAGGAAGGTAGGGGGAGAGCGATAAGAGGGGCCACGAGATGGTAGAGAGGTGGGGAGAAGTGGGAGTTGGGCGCAATAGAATAAAATAGAGGTAATTGTTAGGTGGCGGGTCACACCCTGGTTATCAGAAAATATTTTCAGCAGTTTTAACATATAAAACCGGTGCAAACGAAACCAGTTGACATTGGCACCCCTTTAAGTCCTTCTAGGTAGGAACTTTTCATCTTCTTCCCTGTATTCCATTCCTATAAGCATTTCATGTCTGCCAGTGCTCGGTTGGATCTATCCAGTGGAACCCTACATGTTCATCCTCAGTACAGTACATCTGGTATATAAAAGCGCCAAAAAAAAAAAACAATCCACACCGCTGGTATCCGTTAATGCCAGTATCTACGGACCAGAAGGATCAGAATTCATACGTTTCTTAAGGCGATCCAAATTATTCTTCTAGAAAAACAATCATCAATAGCTCTGGGGAATTTGGACATAAGGAACATATCATCCCAGTAACATGGTGCAAAAAAAGAGTTCTAAGTTGCGAAATTGTGCCAATTTTACAACCGGGCTTAATGAGTTAAATTTATCGGTCATGGACACACGAACTCTCGGGAGGATCTGGGTAAGGCATTAAGAAAAGTATCAATGGAAACAAAATATCTTAAACACGTTTATTGGCGGATGTCAATGGCTCCTGCAACAACTGCATCCCAGTTCTGACTTAACCGCATTTTGAGAAGAACACTAATTGTCAACAACTATATAATAATGTAAACTGGTTAGTTATTGTGAAAGATATTAAACACCTAGAATGTTTTCAATTGCATGGCAATATAACAATGGCTCCGCATACCGGGTCGATTGTTAAATATCTTTAGCTCATGGTTTGCTGAAGTCTATACATAAGCCTATCCATCGGTCAATATTATGATATCGGGGAAAGGAAATTGGGGTGACGTTTTATTCATTTCCACGAAAATGTGCAACTTTATATGTGACTTTCGGTTATACGGGGTTAATAATTTAAGTCCCAGGAAATGCAAATAGAATTGATGCGGTTTGTGTCAAGTCTACAAGGAGGGGCCAGAAAGCATTCAATATTGGTTGGTGATGACATCAATCATGGTACCATTGATTTTTCAGAGAGTAATAGAAAATTCCAGGTGACTGGGTGACTAGATTCATGACATGCTGAAAATCAATAGTTTCACTAATGATGTCACTGGTATGTGTTCTTTTTTCTGGCCATGTTTATTGGAATGGAATGTCCCATAAAGATTTGTAGTAGGTTTATCATCTCATTTCCTGGGACCTTTAACAATTTTACACCGGTTTCGGCTTCACCTCTTGACTGGACTATGGAATCTGTTATACAGTTGGTTATTTGGTCTACGCCCAACACTCTACAAAACCCCGACCTATTTGTAGAAAATAAGAGCATACTACAGTCTAGGCGAACGCACACCATGTGGAAATACCGAGAATGAAAATATTGAGAATGAGAATACTAAAACAGAATTTACACGTAGGAAATGAATCAAAAGTCACGCGAGAAATCGCTCACATACAGCCCGTGCCAAATGTAAAACAGATATATACTACGTGAATAAAAAAAAATGTTGCAACGGTTGCAGATGACCTTGACCTTGATAAAGTCACTGAATCATAGATTTGTTGTTGTTTTACTAAAGCAAATCTAATATACTTCCAAATGTTGAAATAAAATAAAAGAAAACAATTAAAAAATAAGCCAGATATGACCAAGTTTGTAAGCACACCCCTTTTTCCTTCATTCCAATGGGATTTACACAGTTAAGCAAGAATACGTCTGTTGGCACGTACTTCATAACAAAACGCACTTTGTAACAAAATTGTTATGAACTGCGTTAAGCTATCTTGTGACAGAACAAAAAAGGGACAACTTTGACGCACTTTGTAACAAAATTAGAAGTGATGAAATTTTCAAAGATCTTCCATTTAAGCACATTACTCCCCACGTAAAAAATTGTTACGAACTGCTTTAAGCTCCCTTGTGACACAACAAAAAGGAACAGCTTCGACGCACTTTATAACAAAATCAAATTTGATGAAATCCAAAGCTCTCCATTAAAGAACAATAATATCAACACCCATATCACCTCGCCCAATACCAACTCGTCCATAGCAAATCGCCACATACTAATTCGTCCCAGTATTATTAAACCTTTTTTGGACCACTCTGTAGAAATGTATTTAACATATCTTGAATCTTGAAAATCCTACGATTTAGGACATTATTTGTTAGACTTGCTACAATCCGACATACTAACTCACCCACCTTAACTCAGCCCACTTTACAACTTAAAAAAAAATATATCTCCAGGACGATATACTTCAGCAACCCACTTTATAACAAAATTGTTAAGTGTCTTAAAATTTGTAAAATTTGACAACTTCTACCTAGTTTGTAACAATATTGTGTAACAAAGTGCGTTAAGCTGCTGCTACTCTATATCCCAAATGCCCCTTAACTGCTTCAAAATGCACCTCTCAAAAATCACTGAGCGGTCCCTCAGTAGGGACGTTAGGGATACGACAGTGAGAGATAGCTTCAACACACTAACACAAATGATTAGTATGTAAAAAATCTTGCCATTTAATATTTGTAAGGTTGCTTACTGTAATAGGTTTCTACTGTGAACCGCGATATGATGAATATAAGATATTATGTTACCAATGGCCTACTATACTTTCCAAGAACTTTCTGATTGTTCATTTTCTTTGTTTATGTTGCATAATGAAAATCAGAATCACAGTATCTATCTTATTTTTTTCATGGACACGTGCATAAGGGGGCTCCTAGGAACCCCCGATAATTAACGCAAAGGCGACGCGATGGATTTAAATTTTTACCTCAATGCAAGCGCAACTAAGATAGACAAATACAAAAGAATATATTCAAACTATATTGCAGCGTTAAAATACGCTTACCGAAATACAAAAAGGGCCCTCAGGAGGCATCTTATGCAGTTAATTGTTAACTCAGCTCACTTTACAAGTAAACATACATTAAATATCTTCCATGACTATATTCTTCACAACCCACTTTGTAACACGATAGAGAATATTATTATATAAAACATGTTTATAAATTTAAAATGTTTTAAATAACTTCCAATGACAATATGATTTCAGTCACCCACTTTGTAATAAAATTGCTATAAAGTGGTTGAGTTCGTACTGCTGCTCTATACGACAGTAGGGGAGAACTCTAACACACTATATCAAAATCGCTCCATTACCAACCCGCCCCGTTATTAGCGAGCCCCATTTCAACCCACCTCATATCAAATCGTCTTACCCTATTTAAAACCACTTTACAAATTAAGAATACTTAAAATATCTGCCTAATACGTTAACACTTTAGCAACCCACTATGTAACAAAGTTGTAATAAAGTGTGTTAAGCTGCTGCTGCTCTATATGGCAGTAAGGGATAACTTCAACACACTAACAAAATAGAAAAGTATTTTAAAAATTAAGTTATTATATACCATAGTTTCTAAAGTGAACTGCAATAATGATGAATATAAAATATAATGATTACTTTCCAAGAATTTTTGTTTGTTTGTTTATTTACTTCCTTTATGTCCCTAGGTGTACGCATTATGAAAATCAGAATCACAATAACTCCTAGACCCATGCAAATTAATGCAAAAAACGGCGCTATGGACTTGATTTTTTTTTTCGCCAATGCAAGCGCAAATGGAAACATAGACAAATACAAAAAAAACTTGTCATGGGCACTTTCGGGGGAGGGGCTCGAGGGACTATTGCTAATTAACGACGCTTAGGAGTTGTTTCCTTTTCTTTTACCAGCAAGCAAGCGCAAACTAAAGATAGACAAATACAAAAAAAACTTGTCATGGGCACTTTCGGGGGAGGGGCTCCTAGGGACTATTGCTAATTAACGACGCTAGGATTTGTTTCCTTTTCTTTTACAGCAATGCAAGCGCAACTAAAAGATAGACAAATACAAAAAAAACAAAACCTTTGAACTAAATATATTGCAGCGTTAAAATACACGGACCGAAAAGCAAACAACATATCCCCTATCCCCCCCTTATGCAGGTAAGTGTTAACTCAACCCAATTTAAAAAAAAACCTCACCCACCCCCCACTTTTATAAATTTTCAACTGTTTTAAATAACTTCTAATGACAATACTAATTTTCGCAACCCACTTTGTAACAAAATGGTATACCAGTGCGTTAAAGTTTTAAAGGGACAGCTCCAACCACTTTTAACAAAATTGTTACCAAAGTGCGTTAAAAGTTCTTAAAAGGGACAGCTCCAACCCACTTTGTAACAAAATTGTTACAAAGTGCGTTGAGCCGCTGCTGCTCTATATCCATAACATACCTAGAGGAAAATGAACAACAATCACCTCAAAAAGGGTGGTAGCGGTATTTGTGTTGTTAGATGTAGGAGCACTTTGCCGTAAACATAAGGCAAGGATTGGCTCCGTGATTTAGACAGACAGACAGACATTATTTTATTCACACCTCATCTTCCATGATTATACATTAATGACAATACAATAACGTTATCGAATTATAGTGTTTAAACAATGGGAGAATTATACAGTGTATATGCAGTATACTATAATGAATACAATAAGCATCCAAATTTAAATCTATAATAATTATATATCATTATTACGTGAGTTGTAATACAGTTAAGATTTGGTCATTTAAAACACAAACGATTATAGAAAGATATAATAACATGTTGAAATAATAATAATGAGTATGGGGAAGATGTGTGTGGGAGAGGCCATTAAGATCAAATGAACTTTAAGATTGACCCCACCCAGTAGAAAGTGGGACTTATTGTGGGCCATCAAAGGCGGGACAAAAAACAAAACAAGACAGGACAAAACAAAACAGGACAGGACCGGGGGTTACAGGAAGTGATTGTCAATAATGTGTATAATATCGGGGTATAAAACATAACAGTTGAGATGGCGAAGTTAATGAGTGCTATATCATATATCGGGAAGAGTGCAGCAGAATAAGCACAACGAACTGGGCCTAATGGAAAGGATAGCATAATATTTTTCTGTTCATCGTATCGCACTTCACTGTAGAAACCTACGGTAAATTGCATGTTCCCAAACAACTACCTCCTGAAAAATTGTCCTTGGAAATTATTTAACATTTTTATTTTATAAAGAGGGCCGAAGTAATGCGGGACGAGTTGGTATGGGGTGATTGAAGTAAACTGACAAACATTTCCTAAATCGTAAGGTTTTAAGATTCCAGATTTTCTCTATTGTTTTACTTAGTATAGTGAAGTTAAATTTATACTGCACATCCGTCAACACCCATTGCAGTTTTTGCCACTTTTCAAAAGCACGCAGCCACCCTTGCCGTTGTGGTTTGACGGGAAATTGGTCCTAGAGAGCAACACAAATAGCGCTACCTCGTCTTTTTGCGGTGATTGTCATGCTGGTCATGTCCTCTAGGTACGTAGGGATATAAAGCCGCATCAGCACTCAACGCACTTTGTTACAAAGTGCGTTGATCTGCCCCTTTTAAAAAATTGACGCACTTTGTAACATTCTGTTACACCGTATGTTGCGAGGTATATGGGCAGGGGAAGATATTAAAGCATTTAAAGTTGTGAGTGGGGGTGTTAAAACACTTAAGTGAATGAAGGGTCTGCTAGGGCCCATTTTTGGGCTTTTTGATCCGCGTATTTTAAACGCGGCAATTAATTTAGTTTAAAGGCTTTTTGTTTTTGTCTATCTTTTAGCGCTTGCATTGTCGTAAGGAAAACAAATAATCCTAGCGTCATTAATTAGTAATGGTCCATATGACCGCCCCTTCCCCGTGAAGTGCCATGACTAAAATTTAAAAAAATCACGGAGCAAAACCCCTGCTTTGTGGTTACAGTGAAAAATAAGTACCAAAACAAATCCGCTTACCACCACCACCTCCCTTTTTTGGTGTGATCGTCAGGGCTGCTAGTCATTTTTCCTTTAGGATGTAAGGGATAATAGACTTCTCCAATTGTGTTACTGTAGTAAAGTTATATTTTACTCAACTGCCATTATAGCGCATCAACTTAACGCACGTTGTATCAAAGTGGTTAAAGTGTTCCCTTTAAAAAGCATAACGCAGTTGTACAACTGTGTTACAATGTGAGTTTTTTTGAGGTATAGCATCAAGGGAAGATATTTGAAGTATTTTAAATTGTAAAGTGTGCTGAGTTAACACTTAACTCATTGGGACCTGCTAGGGGCCCATATTTTTGCTTTCGTTCGCGTGTTTTCAACGCTGCAATATATGTGGATTGCATTATTTTTTATTTTGTTGTATCTTTTAGTTGTGCTTGCATTGAGGCAAATATATATATTGGGTTTATTTTTTAAATTTGTCTGTCTTGTGCGTTTACATTGCTGCAACAAATCAAATATCTATAGCGTCCTTGTGTTGTGTTAATTGGCATTGGCCCCAAGGGTCCTCACATGAAGGCCCTAATAATAATAATATATAATAATTACGGAAATATCATCGAGGACATTTCAATAATCATTAGGGATGAGTTCTCTTCTTATTAAAATTAATACTGATATCCTTTTGTCCACATGCATAAGATCTCATTCCAATTCAATTTTTTTTCAATGCACTGTGTGTAAGTCAAAGTTAGACTGACACACGCTTGTAGTTCTTTTGTTATGACATTGTCCCAGTGCGTTGGCCCACGTACAATTGATTTCTATTCATTGTGATTTGGATGAGTGGTGGAATCTTTCTTGGAAAAAGCGCAAAGACCAGGTGGTCCTATCCATCTATAGAAACCTGGTGCTGGGTGGGTAGGAAAATTCCTGGGTCTTCACGTGTGCTCTTGGACCGGCTGTGATAACATCATGTAGCCCATAGTAGCTTTTGACAAACCAATATTTTATAATTTTTATGTTTCCGCCTTGAACTGTGTTTGCACTAAAACAACGTTTTATGTGTAAATGGGTTGTGGACTACTGCTGCAGGAGGTTGTCTTTTCATATTTTAGCTTTTTTCTCTTTTTCTTTTTTCTTTCTGAGGGAAGCACATGTGGTCACAACTTGAGGTTCTACCATTGAGAAGGTCAACGGCACTGGTGGTTTGGCCCTGAGGTCAGCAGGGATGGTGGCCATACGCTCTACTTGTAGTCCAGAAGTCAAGTCAACTTTATTTTTCATTTCTGTAAGTTGAATTTTTATAGTTTGCCTTTACCTTATTTTTATGAATTCTTTCTGAATAGTGAAATTGAGTATTCAAAACATATGTTGGTGAAATATATAAGTATTGTGAGTTTTGCCAAACTCTTCCAAATTGTTCAAAATTAAGAAATATGTTACATGTGCAAGAGTTTTCACTGATTTAATATATGAGCTTGACAATTAGTTTTTAGATGAACCAATATGGAGTCTAAGCAAAACCAGTACATCTTGGCAAATAAGAAATTATTAATTTCTGTATGATATTTGTTGAAATATTCCAGAGAATTTAGAAATGAATCCTGTTCAATTTGGTTCATTACAAGAATCAATTAACTTCATTATGAAATATACTTATTTTACTATATATTATGATTAAAAAGCCTTTTCTCGTATGTAAAAATAGTGTTGTATTTACTACTCAAAAGAGAGGTAAATATTTCTATTTTCAATGAAGTTAAAAACCATGAACTTTTATTATTATTACATTCAGTTTCATGGATATTTGCCTCATAAATATTGCCATACAATCCAAATTACAGTATGCGATTTATCCTGGATTTGATACATAGTTTGGATTTGATTATTTTGATAAATAATTCTGGGTGAAACACTTACAAAGTTGTGCATTTGAAAATATATTTTACAGTACATTTAAAAATTTGCTATTGTTAGTCATTCAGACTGGAGCTACAGAAATCCAAAAACTTAGTGTACTTTATCGGATTTGATTTATCTGTAGTCCACCGCTACTCTGATTTTCACTATGATTTCGCGGGGAATTGCTTATCTTCATTCACATGTACTTCTATAATGACATTGGAATTTTCTGTTGAATCGCTTCTTTTTCAGCCATAAAGGGTTAATTATTTTTTTCTGATATGTAATTAATTTTTGTTTTCTGCATATGAACATACATCAGGAGTAATATATTTCCTGGTCAACAGGGTTTGGCTATTTTTATTTTTAAAATCACACTCCGTCGGTGCCTAAGGGGGGGGGTTCTAGGACCCAAGCTAATTATCTCAGTAACGGGCCGAAGAAATTGTTAGTAATTTTTTTTTATGGTACGGCGCATCGATAGTTCATCAATTCCAAAAAATTAGAGTCTAAAATTTTTCACGAGGAGAAATCGCCGAAAAACAAATCCTTGGGTGCTATGGAAACCCCCCCCCCTTAGGCACTTAAGTGTTAAGTTGAAGCATGTCTGACGAACATAGTCCTAATCATAATTTTTATCAAGAATTCTTGTTAAGTGTGTTGTCTCGTACTACCGCATAGAGCAGCAACAGTAGTCAGCTCATAATTCGTACAAGTGGGTTGCTGAGTTATATCGTCCGTGGAGATCATTTGACATCTTTGAATAGACACGTGGGCTGAATGAAGGTGGCTAGTAGTATTGGGCCCAATGCATGGGTTTTTGCCATGTGAAAAGTTTAATGCGCGAGTTGATAATGGGAAAGTAATAATAGGGCGATGATAAGTAGGCAATTCGATACGGCGTGTTTAATAATTGGGCTAGTTGGTATCGGCGATTTGAATGGGCCACGAGTTGAAATGGGGAGAGTGTAAACGTTTGCGATTTGATCTGGGAGGGTTAATAATAGGCGAGGCGAAGTGAACATGGGACGATTGAACGAGGCCATTTGGTAATGGCGAAGTAATACTCGGCAAGGTTGGTGTCGAGCTAGTTGATATTGGCTTGGAAAGTTGATATGGGCGAATTAATAAGTGGGGCGAGTTGATATGGGCGGTCGATATGGCGCGAGTTGATAGGGGAATGAGATAATACTAGGACAGAATTAGTATGGGGGCGAATTTTGCTAAGAACGAGTTATTGGGCGAGCTGGTATGGGTCGAGTTGTAGTTATTTAATGGATATCTTGAATAGTTCGTCAAATAGATTGTTACAAAGTGCGTCGAAGTTGTCCTTTTGTTTTGTCAAAAAGAGAGCTTAACGCAGTCGTAAACATATCGTGGGATTACTGTTCTTACAGGGAATATCTTTGACAATTTCATCATTTTAATTTTGTTACAAAGTGCGTCGAATTTGTCCCTTTTTTGTTCTGTCAACAGGAGACATTTACGCAGTTCGTAACAATTTTGTTATGAAGTGCGTGCCAACATCGTCAATGTACGATAATACGGGGCATCGATTAGGAAGTAATGATGGAACCCATGCTATTTTGTTAATTGATCTATGATAGCCATAATTCCTTCATTATTGCTCAAAAAGAATTAAAGGTTCACACAAAATCTAACCCAATTAATCCTGGGTAAATGGAACAAGGGTTTCAACATTACTACTGTAATTGGCATAAATTGTACTATACTGTACTCCAGGTATAATATAGATGTCAAAAATTAAAAGGACTCAAAACCTCTTTGCAATATCCTAAACAATGGGGAAGATCTTGTTTTCTTGCTCTGTAACAGGCGAATTGGTGTTTGGATTCGTCATATCAGTTGGCACATTGGTATTTTTAAATAAATAATTGATTAATCCGTAGTTGAAATAATCAAGAAAATGTGAGACATTAAGTTGACAAAAGCATCATTGATATTGATATTGTACATTCTCCCAAACACGTTTTAACTTAGTCATATATATATAGATGTAGATATAATATATAAACCGTATTAACTCCTACATGCATCAATGTAAAAACCCATATTTCACCAAACGAAAAATATTAGGGCCGATTTTTGTATGGGCTAAATTTTGCAAGGCCAAGTCCGTCAAAAAACTAGGGCTAATCATCACAAAGAGTTGGGAGAACCAATCATTCAGGGTGTTTCAATACCAAAAGCGTTAAGTGATCGTTATGCTCATCATCTGCATACCTTGAGATATTATTAATTAAAATTAGCCCTGCGTATTAGAGATAGAAAAAAACCTTATATTAGGCCATTACACAATGATTATGCTCGATATTTTTTTTCATGGAAGCGTTTATTGTAGAAATTGTGTGCCTCTCTGCTTGCAACAAAGTGTTTGCACATTATTTTTAATAATCATATTCAGTAATGGCTAATTACCTATAATTACAATTATTACGTCACTTTCGCTTCACCTCACGGCCCGCTATCAACAAGCTCGTACCGTACGATCGTACATGCACTTTGTATCCAACAACGTCATCCATGTCAAGAAGGCGAAGGTAGACATCTTATGGAACCATTCGCTAACGACATACCCGGGCCGAATGCAGTACATAACGCGAGAATTAACCGGTATTGGTTGACGTAGCGTCGTCCCTTACAAATGCATCGCGCTGCCATCGAGGGGACATATGAACGATCCTGGGTGATATGACAGGGAGGAGAACCGTGGTATACAACATGCAGATAGTGAGTATTATTTAATATAGTATTCTTAAATAGCCCTAGCTTTTCTTTTTGTAGGGATCTATAATAAAAGTGCACGATAGTGATTGGCCTACCCAACCCTCGAGGCCTACAATGTGAAAGATGTACTCATGCACGTCAAGTTCCATCGGCCACCTGTTACTATTTTCTGTGGTCCAATTCACATTAATGTTTTCGTATTTCTCAACATTGTTGCTTTTGGAGTGTGGAATGCAATAAAGTGTCCCATTGTTGAATTAGATTGCAAACAAGCTGTTTAGTCTCTTTTGATAGTGCTAAAGGAAACAATTTGAAAAGACTGGTACGTCAAACAATACCCCACATATCCTTAACTGGCTTTTGTATCAGCTTAAACTTGTCATTTTGAAAAAAAAAAAATTAATTAAAACATCCACATAGACGAGTACAGTCGTCAATTTGAAATCGTTCGGGTATTGGTAAATATTGTAGGTTCACATTACTTCGTATCAGAGACACGGTCACAGGTCAGCGAAGAGTTCACCAAGGTTCATTACAATGGCTCTATTACTATGTGGATACCTGCGCGGTCGTTGAGAAACAAAACAACAAACCAAAAGAAAACACTTGCCAATTCCTGTGGTCAAAAGAACAATGCGTTGTGTTGCAACTGAAGATCTTAATTCAAAACGTTGTGACCAATGTTGACAAACAGTTACAAAAAGATTCCACAAATGTTTTACAATTTTTTGTTCCCAAATCCTGTGTACTTATGTGGAACGGGCCGTAATTGAAAATGTGATGCTCAAGCCCCGTGTTCTGATATTGTATATTTACTTGAGACAAATACCGGAAGCCGGGGAACGGGTCGGGAACCCGAAGAGCAACTCAACGTTTTCAAACTAGGTCTGTCACCAAGCATGAATGGCTACAATCAAGCTATTGTTGCGTTTGTGTTCCGAATATGATTTAACAAAGATAATATTCTTCTTGCAACCAGCTCCACATCCAAAGTTTCTAGGTTGGATATGACGTGAATAGCTTAAAATTGGAATGAAATTATCCAAAAACTGGAACATTGATCATTAGAAAATTCTATACAAACCCGCTGAGATCAATATACAATATACGTCCCGATGAGGAGCCACTTACCCTCCATGTGAGGATATTGTTTCAGATACAACTTGATAGGAATTTCTGATTAAGGGATAAGGTTCAATCATGAAATCAATTATATATGTAACCATTCATAACACGAAACGCACGTTTGGATCACTCGGTATAGGGATCTATATTTTGTACATGTCCTAATGGCAAGAATAATATAAATTAACATTATAGGCTTATAAAATACTGCCAGCATTTACAGTCTTAAAAACACCTTGAGCCACGTAAACAATACAGTGAAATTACTGTGAAAGACTCAAAAAAACTAAAAAATGACAGTATTTGGCGTAATTTGGACATGCAGCAAAAATACTGTATTTTTATTACATTTTCAAAAACCTATTGACTAAATTTAAAACTAAAAGGTGGCTGTTATTCATATTTTAAGACTGTCAGCCATTATTAATACACTATTATGAAAGCCATTGACTGTGTGTGTGTGGGGGGGGGGCAATAAAGTGTTAAACCCTCATAAGCAAAGTTACTGGTTTTGAGTGAATGGTTTTTGACGAAGTAGATGAGAATTCTGATTAGTATAATATGAAAATATCAAGTCATGAGTTATTTAACAGATTATAGTCTGTTGGAATCATTAGGAGTCACAATTTTTACATGCAACCGTCACTTGTAAAGAAGGGTTAACATTACTTGTTCCTTGGGTTCACACTTAAAAATACGGGGTCCAATAGGCACCGACTAAAACTAAAAATACCCCATTTGAGACACAATGAATTTTTGTGGTCATATTAACCCTAAAAATTAGTGGTTTTAGCTCAAATGGGGTTAATTTATTTTTAGTCGGTGACATATTTGACACCTTTTTTTAGTGTGAATAGAAGCAATAAATCACTTACTGCTTCTTTGGAAAAAAATGCAAAAAGAGGTGTTGGATGGTAAAAAAAATTTGAGGCCATTCCAATTTATATTCAGTGTTTCAGATGATCTGGATGCACGGTGCTAATTCGTAGGACGTTTCATATAGAGTCACAATGGGTGCAATTTCGATTATTGCCATTCATTGCCGTCAAGCGCTACTGCACAACGTCATAGAGAGCATGGACGGAATCAATTGTAATACATGTAATCATTGATCCATGGGGACTTCTATATGAAATGTCTACCGTAATTAAGGAGGCAAGGGATTATAATACACAGCACAGTGCACTGTCTTGTTTGAAGTTGAAACCATAGTATGGCCTATAGTAAAAACCAGCGACCGTGAGACTATCTTCCTATAGAGAGGTAGAAGGGCTTGAAATTGAGGAGTGCTATGCTGGGTTAAAAATCGTTTTAGGACATTAATCCCACATTAATCGCTTGTTAAGGTTAATCCCTGTAGAGGTCAAAGAGGCATACTAATATTGTTATGGCACTTTTACCGTAAGTACTCGGCTAGGCTATAGCCATGAAATGATTGCGATCGACTATTTTTCAAAGCACAGATTAAAGACGGTTTTCCCCGGGACTTTCTGTACACGGTGGTTTACTAGATTCCAGTTGATAGTGGAATCACCTCTACTTTGTAGGTGGAGGCAAGGGGGTGAAGCCCAATCAAAAACCATGCAGTCGTCGTGCTGGGCGCTGACATTTTGAATATTGCACGGATAATTATTTAGTTTGGGTCCTTGTATACACACATAATGTCAATTCGATACAAACAATCCGGCACCATATCAGTTGTTGGATGGCTATGTGTGCTATGGGTGGCTTAAATTTTGTCCTACCCATGAACACACAACGAATGAAAGGAAACGTAAGTCGTCTTGATTTAATAAACCGCATCTATGAATAAATATTTTCACCTAAGCGCGCATTTGCAGTAGGGAAAAAAGAGTATTGAGCACAATGATCCGTGAACTATTATTACAATGGCAACCTCTACACATACCTCAATATGTATCACTACCGATTTAGTGTATATGCAAAGCGGCACCCACAGTATGTGGAAGACGACGGAGGCAGCCCATTGCTTTCTATTGTTGGTACTCTATGTTTTCTTTGTGGTCGGCGAAAACATGCGAGACGATGATTTCTAAAGATGACGTAAAGCTTGGCTCTCATCTATATATATATTGTAACCTCTTGGTGGAGGTATGAATTGAGGGGATTAGTATATAAAAACTTTAGTCCGTTTATTTGGGTGGTGATGAGTGCGTAAAGCCATGATGATAGGCCAACCCTGAAGGATGGGCAATTCGTACACTCCCAATGCAAATAGTTAAAAGATAAAACCCTAGATGTCAAAGAACGCGCTAATAAATCCAGGAGTAAGATAGGTTCAGTAATGAAAAGCAGGTGTGGTGTGAAGAAAGCTGATTATGAATAGTGAATATAAAAGTTTGCATTATTGTGACAACAGGTGACCTGCGCCTTTCTAAAATTTTAGATGTGTGGTGTAGGCAAATTATGTGTAAAACCAATTTTGGGTACACACACTTAAGCAATTCACATAGGATAAATTACAAAGTATTGAGGGGCGAATAACGTAACTTTATTTGTAGTGGCCAGTTTCTTCAATCCAGATTTTTTTTTTTTTCTTTGTATTGCGAGAAAGAAATCGAAGATGTTCTGGGATTTCTGTCCCCTATTTTGAGTAATGGGACAAGTCCAAATCCGCCCAGAACTATACCATCAACTGAATCTACATAGACCTCATCTATAAAATATTGTGTTACTCACCGCAAGTGTCAACAAATAATGCAGGCCTACCCTATGTATATACCACTGGGCAAGGAAAATGTTATTGGAACAATCCACTTCCATTAGAATAGTTAGCTTCATTAAGAAATCATTGACGAGGCAGTGGAACAAATTGCATCATCTGACATGGTTGTTTAACATTAGCAGTAGTGGGGGGGGGGACTGTAGGCACATATCTCAATTGAGTGTTGCAAATCTGGATTTAAAACTGTGAATTTTGGTACACAGTACTTTATGCATTGTAATAAAAAATATGGAAGCACTTGCCCCATCCCTTTCATGGCCACCAGCATGGATTCAAAGTTACAAAGGGCTAAAAAAATTCAAAGGTTTCCGATTGTGTTTTAAAGCACACCATGATCTTTTGTTGCATGTGGTTACAAGGATTCCAAAAAGGTTAAATTTATACTACTATTGACCTGTGACCGATTTTGTTGGATAAAACGTGAACACTAAGCGTAACAGGATGAGCAAACTATTCCTTATTTCAACCCTTTAAGCTAGGAAAAAACACTTTGCCCACATTATACTGAATCAAGAAACTTTTAATTTTTGACCCATGTACACACCAAATTGACCTTTGTCACCATTTTTATCAGTTGTACAACAAACTCCGAAAACTATAAGCAAAGATAGGTAACTATACCTTTTTTTGGAATTCATTGTCACCAACAAAACATGGTTTACAGCTTTTAAACCCACATCGAAATATTTTACAAAATTTTGACCCCTGTATAACCTGAAACCCAAGCTGGAATCCATTATGGGGGGCGGGGGGGGTGGGCAAAGCTTCCATCAATGTAGGGATATTCAATGCCTAAAGTACTGTGTGCAAAAATTTAACAATATTATCCGGAGCGCACACTCTTTCACTACGTCCGATGCTGATTATGACCAGACGAGAGAGAGCATGAAGATTTAAGAGGGGTGCAGTTTTTCAGTCAGTTGTTATTTAAAAACATATTCTAATGCAGAAAAATGTTCAATACCAATTTTACAATAAAACAAGTAGGAATTATAGAACATATAAAGACACAAAATTGCACATATCTACTACCTTTAGAGCGTCTGCCGTGCATGATATAGGCCCAGCCGGTAAACGTAAAACATATCCAATTTTGCCTCTTGGATGTTATGATTCTGTGGATACCAAGAGGGTCTACTCTCCCGAACAGTGGGACATATGTGTTCAAAAAGGTCTTGGAAGTCTCACGATTCTCGCTTGGATTTACTATAATGATATTTATGGTTAATGTTATAGACGTAATATAGGGTATGTCCTTCTATGCTGCTGTTTCGTAGTCATCAGGCAATAGGGTTACAAACAAGTTTAAAGGAATTTATTGGCATAAAGGTATCAGGACACATTATATTACATGGAACTATCCCTAAATAGGATCGTACATAGATGGTTTCATGGTCAAATTGGAGTATTCCTTGCGAAAAAATCCAGATTATTCGACAAATGTCACGACTGGACAACAATCATGGAAGCTGCGTGATATATTTCGCTGGCTTCGGTTTCGTTATTGCGTGCGGTGTGTGTTGTTAAATATAGCCACAGGGAATAAGATGGCAGCTTACATGATTGTTGTACAGTCGTGAACATTTGTAGGAATAATCTGGTTTTTTCGCAAGGAATACTCCAATGACCATGAAAACATTGGTAGTCTTATTAGGGATTAGTTCATTATAGACGATAGATTTATGCCAATAAATTCCTTTAAATCATACTAAATATTAAAATCATATTAAAACGTTAGGTTCTCGCAAGTAAAACTGGCACATTTTTCTTTAAACATGAATAATGAAATTGTAACCTCAATTTCTTTTCCCCAATATCCGTGCCAATGGATTACAGATAGACTTGAGCAGCAAGCGTGGAGCTCGGTGCATAAAGGACATTAAAAATCGGCCTGGTATGCGGAGGAGAACAACACTTCAGATTCCTTTTAATATGGGAGTGCACGGTAATTGTTATATTGTCGCCGCCAGTGAAAAGATTCCAAGTGTTTTTAACTCCCCGATTCAGATTGAGTCGTATTTTTTTTCATTGACACAAGTTCACAAATAAATATAAAATTTGAGCTTCATATTAAGTGTGTTCAATAAACATGACCGTATTTAATAATTTATTGAAAAAGGAAGAAGCGAACAAAGTCATGAAAGAAAAGTCGCTTGGCAAGCTTGTGACATAATATTGTGCCAGAACCCAGAAATCCGTTTTAATCTTCATTGCTTAAACCCATTTCTATTTTCAGACTAGCTGGATGCCCGCGCCTCGCGCATGCCCCCGTTAGGGACGGGGTCCTTATTTACGCCAGTGGGGGAATGGAATTGTTAGGGGGAACCCGATAAATGTTTGTAAGAGCGTATGGGGGGAACATGAAATTTTTCATCAACGAGATGAGGGGGACCATGAACTTTGAATGGGGAAATCAGCATGATCAAGGGGGGAAGTGAAATTTTTGAACGGAAGGGGGGGGGGCTGAAAATTTGACCGAAAAAAAGTTGAACAATCCTCCATTACCCCCCCCCCGGCATAAATAATGACGCTCTCCGTAGTGAGAAAACCCGGGCGAGCCGATATAAAAACGACAGCAGTCACCGAAGGACGTGAAACATTTATGATTGACGCCAAAAATCACGAACCCCTCAAGAAGCACACGCTCATATGTAATTTAACGACAATTTGGCATATTGGTCGGCATGTTCTTATTAGAAGGCCTGCGCCTAAAACTGTGTGAGATAAAAAGTAATTAAAATACTTGCCGGTTCCCTAAACTACTGACAAAAATATTAGAGAAAAATCTAATTAAATGATTACAATCGAAATAATATTCAATTTTTTTGCTTGCGATCAGAGTAAATAAAAAAGTCAGATTTTTAGGTCGGAGTCGCTGAGAACACATCGGGCACCTTACGCCATTGGCGTTGTTTAGGCGTTGCAGTGTTCACCCTTCAGACTCTGGTGAAAGTGAACACTTCAGACGCTTGAAAACCATTGTTCAGACGCCAAAATATTAAGGGTTCTAATATTTTCACATATTTTAAAAGGAATGGGAAGTATTACCACAGAAAACGAATACTGAACCACGTGTCAGTGTTCAAACAGGTGTACATTTTAGGCGTTCTGAATAGAAATGAACAGTGTAAGCTGGTTAGTCAACGACTTTCAAACGATAGTTTTTCCTTTCTGTATGACCCTCTCTCCCCTCTCGCTCTTTCTCTATATCCTCAAAATTTTCCCCTCTACAATTACGTTTTCTCTCCAGTTCGTCACCCAAAACCCTTAACAATTCTCTTTCTCTGTTCATCTCCCCCTCTCTTACCTTTCTAATCCTTTACATTTCCCCACTACAATGTTTTCTCTCTCAATCCGTCTATCTCTCTCTCTCGACAGCCTTCTTTATCACTCTCTCTCTCTCTCTCGTCCCTCTCTCTCTCTTTACGGTTTGTTAAAACCGTTAACCGGTAAGAACCATTTTCATTTCAAAGACCCCTACAAATTACGTTTTTTCTCACTTCTGCGTCCTCTCTCTCCTCCTCTCTTTCTCCTCTTCCTCATCTTCTCATTCTCAGCCGACTCCATATAATCGCCGACCCCATCCTCTAAGCTCTCTCTCGGAGTTCCTAAATAAATCTCTTTCCAGTCCTGGCGTGGTTACCCTCGGCTATGCGTAGCGCAGGCGTAAGTGGCGGCTCACGGCGAATCATATGCGAGCGCCGTGACTTGACATGCACGGCGATGCATTCACACCGCGGTCCTCTGCGATCCTCCTGGAGCATAGAGCTGGATCACTAACGTATAACCTTCGGTCGTTTGGCAACATACAAGTTTTGGGAGGGCGAGTTGGCGTAGCATTTCTAGTCGCTACCGTTCACCAATTGCCCGGCCGGGTTCGATTCCCGTCGAGCCAGTGTCGTCTGTGAATTTTTTTCCGATAGCTTGGTTTCCTCCTTATCTAAAATCGGACTTCTTCCATAAAGCCTTTCCCGCTGTTCTGGGGGCGTCCCTTGAATTTAATGCATGGCAATATTTGGCTCTACCTTGCCAACGCCGAATGTTATTTTGTTATAAATGAATAAATTATGCACGTCGCTCGGATGAAAGCAAAGTTATGATTGGGTGAGGACTGGCGGTGCTACGCGGGAAGGAAAAGAGGAGGAGGAAACGCAATAATCTATCCGATGGCGTTACCCATGCAAAGTTGCGTTTTTATAATGTGATTACCGTTTGTTTCAAAGAAAAACAACAACGACCTATATTATAAAGAGGTTATTTAGTGTTTAGCGTCAAAAACCAATTACTCAAAAACATGATCATCTTTTTCTGTTGTAAGTGGAAACTTCAAGCGATGAAGATTTTCGTGGCAATATAACAATGGCCCTGCCCTCCCAAATGAAAAGGGAATCTGAAGCGTTTTCCTCAGCATACGGGCGATTGCTAGAATCTTTAGCTCCATGGTTGCTGCCTACTACTCTGTACACCACTATACTATACTACTACCAATACTACTACCACCACCACTCACTTACTACCAATAATACTACTTACACTACTACCACTACATACTAATACTACACTACTACTACCACTACTACTACCACTACTACTACTACTACACTACTACTACTACTACTATACTACTACTACTACTAATAATATTACACTACATTCTACTACTTACTACTATTATTATTATTTTGACATCAGCAGATGAAGGCTCCGCGTCGATGATGACATTTTGACACATTTTCAAGTTGATTTGGCTTTCACCTGTCTCATTCCACTACAGACCTCATATGGTGAGGTGAGGGTCAGAGTAAGTAGTGATGAGGCTTTTAGGTCATTAGGCTTAAGTCTGTATCATCTCATGTTAATAAAGCCAGTTCTTATAGGCCTAGTTGCTATTATATGTATATTATGTCACAAGCCATTTACAAAATATTATAAAAAAAAACGCCCCTTTTTACAAACCAGGAAACGACAGTTAATTACTCTCTGTTGGATCATGAGAGTTAATGGATGCGCGTTTTTAATAATTTCTCAATCGGTAGAATTATAATAATGGCATATTAAGTGAACCGTTTTCTGTATCATCTTGTTGTCATGGCATATGTGAAAGTACGGTGGTGTTGACTTATTGGGGCTGATCTAAAGAGGTACTATACTTTGTTCTTCACCAACTTGGCACAAGACTCTTTCACACCGCGACACTAGACCATTTGCACGATCCACAATGCATCTCGTATTGTGCCCATTCAACCCGGGAACTAGTACCGCCTCAAGTCGGCTAAAAAACATACGGTTACGAGCATAAAGAAAATACCAGAAACTTAACCCTATCTGTGAAGTTGCACTATAGTTGGGTAATCGTCCCGCAGGTGACAAGTCGGGCACAGTTACGATCGAAAATATCACGTTTGGTCGTGAATTTAAACACCAGTGCCTCGATGTTTTTTTGTCCTTATTCTTCCACATATTGTGAGATTAACGTCAGTGAAAGATACTTTGATTGTAATTTAGGACACTGGTCGTCGACAAGCCGAACAAACCAAATTTTGTGGTAAAAACAACCTCTGGTACAAGTTCCAGGATGGAAATGGGAACAATACGAGAGCATTATGGGATGTGCAAATGGTTATAGATAGATAGTGCAGGACGCAGGCGTTGATATACGTAGAGGGCACGGCCGCTTGTGGCAAGAATGCGCATGCGTTAAAACGGACTTACTTTCGGAAAACAATAGCGACGAATTTTTGCCTAGTAGGTGATGAACCAAAGTATAGATCCGCATAAACTGTGGTACTTCAGTGGCCCGCGTTGGGTAACACGCGTGGTTGTGTACACGGATGATCGTGTCATGCCCAAACGTAGGCCCCACCTAGGGAGTGCGAAAGGAACGCGGTTTTTACGCGTTCGCAATTGCAACAATAATGGCGCTTCCTGTACACGCTGCACGTGCCATTATGCGATATTAGGTTTTTTAAAGTCACACACCCACGCTCTGTAGCAGCGTGAAGGGAATTGTGTAGACACTCAACGCACGTCCGCATTGATCTGGATTCGGAAGCTACCAATTGATGCGGTCTGGTGCTCGGGTAGATAGCCCCAGTGTGACAGTTGTATATGCACCGCACGCCAGCGTTTGTACAAGGACCCTACCCCACACACGGAACACAAGCTAAACACACACACACACACAACACACTCATACCTACGCACGCACATACACACAAGCGCGCTTCACGCTCACCCCACAAACACCCATACACATGTATTACACAACGGACGCATGCACGTTCGCACGCAAACACTGCACACACACACACACCACACACACACATGAACCTTAAGCGGAGGATTCGCAATTTCCAGAATTTTATTTTATCTGAATGACTTTGTATGATCAAAGTGAAGCTTTGGTCAGGTAGTTATAAACCAAAAGATATTCATTCATCTCTAAAAAATACAACAGATATAGGCCTTCAAACTTGTTTTGCAAAGGGGCCATATTACCCAATGCGTCGGCAAAGATGCAACCTCCCCAGTTATTTGTAAGAGGGGCGGGTAATATGGAAACTCCACATGGTTCCTATTGCCCCATCCCATAAGTTTCTACATGGGATCATAGGGTGTCCATATTACCCAGATCACACATACACAAAGCTTATTACAGCGCGTTTTGAATTAGATGTAAGCTAGGAATGTGATAATTACTAACACATGGTTAAGTCAGTACATATGTTGCCATCGGTAACAACCCCTCTGACCGAGGTAAGAGAAAATATGGATGTTTTAAAGTGCCACCGAAATAAAGAAGAAGAAAACGGTGTTGAAAATTGAAATTTAAATATTCGTTGACTTAAAGAGACATGGATTTCCAGAAAAGCGCCCCCAATTTTTTTCGAACCGGTTTTTTTGCATATTTGGATTGCTTTCCAATGATTAGATAACACCTGAAGTGACTAAGTCGAATACGCCGTCTCTGTGTAATAATATGATGATTAGTACTCTGTCGTGCCCACGACAGTAAGTCAAAGCACGGTGTTAGGGGACAATTACGATAGTCAGCAGTTTCAAAACACGTTTGCTGTTCTTGTTACTTGTTTGTCAATAAACCTTCGGAACGTTGTTGGTAGGTGGTATACAACAATCGATCGTGCAATTGAGGAGAAATTCGCGTATCCTAAAAAAAAATCTCCTCTGTCCATTTAAGGGACACTGACCTCCGTTTAATAATTGAAGTACAGTGCTGAATGTGTTCTTTCATGTAGCACATAGGAAAAAACACTCCTACAATAGTTAAAAGTTATGAAGGGGGAGGGGGGTCCAGTGATGCCCAGGGGGTCCATATACCCCACTTTACCCTACTTCCGCACAATACCAAGTTATTCTGGTAAGTTATTGGCTTCGTAGCATTATGCATGAACAAAAAAACAAAACAAAATATCTCATAAGACAAATATACAAACATTATTTCGCTGTTCGTAAGTGTAGTATCAGTTGCTTTCCCTCTCAGTGGTGAAAAAAACGGATAAACCAAAGTTCTGTCAGATGTTGAGCACGCGGTCTAAAAGTTTTGAGTATGAACAATTCCTTGTTGTTGCAGCATAAAGAAGAGAAGGTTTAAAGTAACGTATAAAATGGACACAATAGTGTGGGCGGGAAGTGGCCATGTAGGCCAGCCCTTAACCTCGATAAAATCCCACATCCATGAGTTTGATAACATTAAACGAAATGTTTCGATTACATGAGAAAAATGTTAATATCCCTCTCAACAAAATGGACCACCAACAAGTAGGCCGAATGCGTACATGATAAGTTGTGCAATGTGCGATGTTGTGCAGAATCCTAGCAATAGTAGTGTGTTAGGGAGCTCCACAAACTCGTTTGGGCACCATGTATACCATACTTACACCGTGGGTGTTTGTTGGTATGAAAAGGAGCGAGTAAATGTCAATTAATGATGCAGCACAGCATTCAGGCTGAAAGGGGGCCCTCTTAGATACTTCGGGTGGTGGACCCAATAAAAACTTTACCCAAAAGATAGTGGTATTTTCACCTTTTGTAATTTGATATATCTGAACCATCGGGCTTAGTCAAATAGGACGCATGAAGCCAAAGTTATGCTTTCAAACAGATGTATTCCCAACATTGATTGATGAATGTTCTCAAAAACACGCGTATTTAACGAAAACAGCAACAAATACACAGTAGGAACTGTTGATTCCGATATACTTTTACACTTTAAGTGGTTCGTATATAGGAGTTTCCAAAATTTCTCTAGTAAATGATTGCTTGCCGATCATCGTTGCGGCAGGGGATTCCGATCACAGGGTCGCTTGTTGAATCCCTTCCTTTTGTGCGGGTGATGGATAACATATTAACAATCGGATTGTGGAATTCGATGTGCTTCCTTTTTTATCAATTTCTTTCCATGCTGAGATTTCATCGGGTTATTAATTCTAGATTTACTATCTGTTTACGAGCTATTGGTTACAATTAGCATTCATCTCCCCACAAATCAGTGACTTGGACAACTGAACCCTGGTAGTACCCGTTCTGGGGGAGGGGCGTTAAGTGTCTCGTTCCTATTGTCCGAGGCAATCCCCTACATATATCATATCACAGTCACTTTAGAGAAGAGCTTCCTCAAGAGCCTTTCCTTGGCCCTATCCATGACATTTGTCCGAAGAAATCAAATTTCAACACTATACAGCGTCCCACAGGTCGCGATGCTAAATTTCTGTCCATTTACGAACGTCGGCAGAAAATAAAAATTTGCGAATATGTTGCAGCAACGACTAAAAAAAAAAATTTTTTTTTTTTTGCACTTAGATAATATTGAGGTTACGGTTCAAATTGTAAATCTTTCAAACTTTTTTTAGGCAATTGTCCCGTTACAGACAAAACAATGCGCATGGTGAATTTGCCGTTTCTCTCTCTGTCGAACTTTTTTCGACCAGATATGAACTTATGCTTCCTGAAAGTGGAAACATTACCTTATGACAATTTTCCATATAAAATTGGATCGATTGAGCCTAAATTTTGCATCGACCCAATATTTAATACTGAATGCTGACCAATAATTTTTGGGCGTAAGTCCTCCATTTTATATTATCATGTTTTGGATCCGATATTTTCAACACTTTGACTCCTCAAACTGTAATCAGTATAACTCAATTCGGTGAAATGTGGTACTCCAATTTCAAGAAGATTTAATACCACTTGCGTGGCCTGTTTTTCAATACATGAACCAAAACATACCTTTAAGAACCACTATATAACAAAAAATAATATTTGGTGCCACTGTAGCAACAACATTACTCATCAAGGTCATTTTTTTTTTTTAATTTCTATCTCTTGCACACCCGAAACCAGTCCAATCTTACCTGAATTTGATACCCTTAGCTGACTAAAACACACAAATTAAAACGACTAAATAAAAAGTCTATTTTTTAGGTTAATTGGATTGCTCCATGATATTTTTTTTTCAGATAATTTGGTTTGTTTTGTTTTCGTTTTGTGTTTTGTTTTGTTGTGTTTTGTGTTTCATTGGGATGTGAAAAGGCGATTTATGTAATTTTAACTTTTTTTTGTTGCCCCACAGATAACGTTCTACCTCGCTGACTTCATATTTGGCATTTGCGATATAGGAATCACAATTGTGAAGCTTTCGCTCGTATGCTGAGGATACTCAGCTTTTCTGTGAGTTTAATCCAAAGATCCAGATATTGTGACGTGTTCTTCAAAAACTTTCAAGCTGTATATTTAAACACATGGATGTCTCAAAAGCATTCTGCATATGATAAGGAAGACAAAATGTATTGTCTTTGCCACGCCCTATATGTTTTGAAAAATTGCATTAGGTTAGATCTGTGACGCCCTCTGTTAGGCATCACTTTTGATGCTTGCAACCAGTCTTAAGATCTTTGGTCTTGTCCCGCATTGACTATTGCCAACTCATTACTAATGTCCTGTCTACTCTGACGTCCACAGTTCGGTCATTTTGAGTTACGGGGACGTTATAGAGCGCCAATTTGTGGATGAGGCCCATAGGCCCCCGTGTAAACTGGCATGAAATGCGCCGAATGTTTACCTGAAGTGATGCAGAGACTGCAGGATGGTCTAGCCGCTAGTTAGGAAAATAACATTCACATTTTAGATGCATATTCTTTCACTTGCATGGAGAACAAGTCAAAAAGAAATGGTCATAAAGGTGCCCAACGCAAACTGTCCTCGTAGAAACACACTTTTGTGTCTCACTCCGATGAACCAGTATTAGGATGACTAATATTCGGATTTATTAGAAGTACGCGCGGTGTTTTTGTGTTCGTCAGAAGTGATACATGCGCAAACGAGGGCGATATAAAGGCTTAAGCACTGGCAATTGAACCCGATGAGTAGACATCACACGGCGCCATGAAATAGATCTCACAAGGCTCAAGCTCCTGCAAAAAGCTGCGGCTTTGGTGTTCGCATGCGGTCGTGACCAGAGTTCGTCAAACTTTTGATAACTCTTCGATTCATTCAAGGAACGTATCAGATACAAAATCACTTCATGGTATAAGACCTTTCACGGACAGGCTCCGTCATACCTTAACCATGATATTATTGGAGCCTTAATGATGTATTAATAGTGTTGGACAGAATTACTATGGTACTATAGCAAAGGCTACGGTCTCTTTTGATGTTACGCGCCTTGTCATACCTCGTACCAAACGTAGATTTAGTTAAGGATCATTCGAAGTCATTGGTCCCAATCAGGCTTCAGGCTGTGAAAAGCTTCCCGTTTACATCAGAGAGGCACCCTCCATGCAGTGTCTTTTATGAAGAGGCCACCTGGAAAAACTGACTTATTTTTGGTATTTATTTTCGTTAATTTTGGATTTCTATTAGTATTACTATATTCATGCGTTTGTTCATGTTGTATATTAATTTGTATTTTAAGTGTGATATTTTTAAAGCATCATGCAGGCTCCCATATAAAGGTGAAAGATGAGGGTCAAACAATGTTAACTATAGTTGCAATTTGAAACCCTTTGGTCAAACAAATTAGAGTGGTGATATTAAAAATCCATAGGGCCCCCCTATGAGGAGGGGCAGACCCCCCCTAAAATCAGACCATTTTCATCAATTTACAAAATGCTTATAACCAAAATTACAAAGTTCAAGGTTATATAATATACTTCAAAAAGGGGTTCCAATGAATCTTGCCACAGATATATTTGAAAGAATGTGCTTTTCACCACTTCTGTTTGTATTTCGAACATTCCAGGTTAAGTCCTGACTTACGTCATCAAAATATGGCAAAAAATGAAAAAATATCATGTTACAAATTATGTCTCCAAAAATCCACCAATTTTCAAACACCATATCTCCATTATCAAGCTAGTTAAAAGCTGAAAATCCATGTATCGTTAAGATGCAAATTTCAACATACAAATTTTTTCTTAAAATGTGTGGAGGTATGTACCATTTTTAAATAGGGATGTTTTGCCGCTTCCTATTTTAATCCACATTGGGGTAAAAAAGAAAGAAATAAATTTTAAACCCTTTTTTATGTTAAATATATGATACCTATTCAGATTGAGGAGTGGTGCCCTGATGGGTTTTTATGATGATACCGCACCAGCTATGATGTATATGAAAAGAAAGGACATTTTAGGTCGGTGGGGGGCAATTACTACACAGTATTGTATGTACAGTAATATATATAATCACGAAACTCATACAAATATGGACAGTGGCAGAAGAGTGAGTATACAGTGCACTTAGTGACCACCTCATGAAAATCAAACATTTATACATTAAAATGGGTACTCAGTAGGAACATAAATTATGCTTTTGATAGAAGATGGTACATACCATTTTTAAGTAGGGGTGTTTTGGTGTACATATTAAATATGGTTTTCTTGTGTTAATTAAAACATGCAAGTTTGTGCCCATATCTTATTTAGCACTACGACGCACGAAATTTAGTTATTGTTTCTCTATCATAACATGAGTCGGATGTTAATTTCAAAGATTCCTATATTTCAGGGAAATGAAAAAAATAGTTCAGAATTTGACTTCAGAGGATGTGTGTATATAATACATTGTTGTGTTGGGAATTATTAATAAAACTAACGGCCTGCCGCACCGGATGTTAGCCCACAGACATATAATTGGCGAACACT